>JAUZST010004107.1:0-42399 GCA_034779995.1 Parotocinclus haroldoi
ATCTTACATCAATTATAGCACGTCCCGTCTTGTAACATAGGGCATGTTCGATTAATCGTACCAGCCGCTTATTAGGAACAAAACGATCCCGTCCCGATGTGCCCCCATTAACCGGATTCGACTGTATAATCTTCAACTTATACACTACGTGATAAAAAGTATGAAGATTCCCAGTGTATTTAGTGAAGTTATTTCAGCCACTCTCAATGCTAATAGGTTAATAATATAAATGATACAGGCACAAATCCTCCATAGACAAACAGTGGCAGCATAATGTGGCTTTACAGAACACCTCAAGGACGCTCAAGTAAGACACATTTATAGCTTCCCACCTCCCAGCAAATCAGCTCATCAACGCCAACACCTTCGAGAGTAAGTGAAATGCCAGTTGTGAGCCAGGACATACTCACCAAATGTCAGTGGCTGACCTTACAGCCATGATCAAAAAACTAGTAAAGCCTGTCGTAGGAGCAAATGGCGGTGCAAATTCCACACTAAACCCCGTGTTTACACGTGGGCAAACTTTTGGCTAGGTAAAAGTAAAAACAAAGAAAGGCATCCTTTTTTTAACCATGCTGACCATGGTCAGAGTTGCAGGAGAGGGTTAAGAACCTAGCCCGGAATTCACCGGGTGCCATTGCTTGGCTCTGTAAATGGAACTTTCGCTTTGTGATTTGAACCCTTATGCCTACTGAGTATATGTATTTTATGTATTGTATACATGAAAACAGAAACAGTATATACTTTGACTAGCAAACTGAAACCTAAGCTTGGCATTTAATGGTTTCTATCAGGCAAAAAAGACTGTGAACACCTGCAAGCAGTTGCTTTTGATGCTAAGAGCACAATGTACTTGGAGGACTGCAGAGTTAAGATTAAAGTACGACGAGAAGCACTCCACATGGCTTTAATGTCATCTGTCACATTCTGCTGGTTATCTAAGTGTTCTCATCAAAAGAGGTGCTTATAACCAGCCTGAATCCCACTCGACCGAAGCCAGAGTGCAAAGTAGAAGACAGAAAATAAGGACGCGCTGAAACACTGAACTGTTCTGCTCTTCAGTTTGTCCAAACTGTTGTTTTTTTCTTCTTCTAGGTTTAAACTGTAATCCACTCTACAAACAAACTGACCTACATGAGCTGAGCAAATGTCCAGTCTGCTCAACATCCAAGATAAGCTTTCAATCCCATCTTATATCATAGACAGCTGTTCCTGCACACTGTGGGTCAGAATCAGCGCTGCCGTTCCAGCTGTGGACGGCTCGATGAACATATAACCCCATTACACGGAATGAGGAGCAAATAATCATGTGAAAATGCAATGAACCGATTAATTTGTGGGTCCGCCCTTCCTTCATTAAGTACCACGTGAGATCAACAGCTGTTTGGGGTGAGAGAGCTGAATCAGACCAAAATAAAAATACGAAAATTGATATTCAAGTAAGTTAATGCCAAAAATGAAAACTAAAACAAAGCAATATCGCGTAATGCAATTCCTTGGCATAAATGTAGCAGACTTTACAATGTCGTGTTTCTATTGGAATTTACAATTTGAATGTTTCTCAGTTAGCTCACTTAAACTTATTTAAATTTAAACTGGAATGGAATTACAGCTTAGCTGTAATTAGTTAATATGAACAAGGCCCTATGTGTTAGAGTCCCTATTTAGAGTACCTGTTAGAGTACCTCTTAAGAGTACCTTTCGCCTCGGCGATTTATAAATGGTCCTTCATTTATGGCCTGATTACGAACAGCTGCTTCTCCGGCTATTTAAGTGCGGGTTCTAGCGCTGTTCGTTGCCAGGTCGTCTGATTCCATTCGCGCAACCGACCACCGGTGCGACACGCACATCATGACACACTGGGACGTTCGCTCGGCCAGTATGGTCACTGGTAACGTCCCGGGGCTAATAGGTAGGGGAGGAAACCCCTGAGGTAATCTAGCATTAGGGATAGATTGAGGGTTTCCTGTTCCGTACTCGCTCGCTTCCACTCGAGCTTGACCAAACTGTGTTTGAAATGTGGGAGGGAACAGGGGTATCCATAAAAAAAAAAAAAGCTCACGCAGGCACAGGGAGAACAAACAAACTACCAGAGCTTCAAAAAGAGAGATTGGGCTACTACTTTTCTAATTAAAATTTCTCTTACACTTAATTCTGCCTTTATATCAAATGATAGGGTGCAAGACATTACAAATTCCACATCTCATGTAGTGCACCACACAAGTCACATTTTTAATGTGTTTGGTAAACCAAATCAAAACTGTAGGTCAGTCAGAGGACAAGGCTTCACTATTGATCATATCATCAGCACTGATACGTTTTATGTAATGTGTGATGTGTATAGACAGACGGACAGATGAATGGCTGGCTCTATGGCTGGATTGATGGCTACATGAACAATGGGTTGCAGACATAAACAAAAAAGACCAATCTTTCATTAAAACACTTAAGTCTTGGAGACCTTAGCATACAACAGTAAGACACTACGAAAAAACCAGGACTGAATGGATTACTGTTTGGATGAATGAAGCATCGTGTTCTTAAGAACAAAACACACATTCACACAAGGCGTATTAAGTGTCCTGAGTTCCAGACAGAAAAATAAGATGTCAAGAAAAAATAGAAGTTGGCTGGATGGATGGGTAGATTTATTAGTAAACGGATTAACGATGTGGAAAAATGGGAACATATAATATGATCAAACTGTTTGAATAAAATACAAAAGCCTAAGTGGGCAAAACCGGCCAGCAAGAACAAAATATGGAGAATGGATGAGTGGACGAATGAAATTCAGTACTGAGGAGCAGCGAATGGGGCATTACAAGCCATATAGAAAAACGTAAGCGATGGATGGATACTGAAGGTGAATAAATGTTTGCCCATTTGGCACATTAATGTGGGTAACACGTTCAAACGCTCCAAGCTGAATGATTATCATTTGGATGAAACGCAAAGCGCTTTCTGGAGCACGTCAGCGAGAACAGCAAGGTACTGAGAAAAAGGACTCAATAGATGGATGAATTGTTGTATGTTCGTTTAAGTGTTGGTTAAAATAACCCGTTGCTACATTCTTGTGAAAAAAAGCAAACCAAAACCTTAGAGATCTGCAAGCCAGAAGGACGAAACGGTGGCACTAGCCTGAGAATGCCACTAAATAAATAACAGCGTTAAGACAGGGTTAAAGAGCATTGGAGACACAGGATAAAATGCATTGCTCACTGAGAGTATCTTATTTCAGTAACTATAAAAAGTCTGGGGGAAAAGAAGCCAAAATTGATTTTTTTTTTTCTCCCCTCCTTGCCTGGATTTTTCCCCCTTAGTTTCTTCATCGCCTTTTTTTTTTTTTTAGAAACATACGTAATCAGAGACGCAATCTGATAAGCCACTATTTGACTCCTGAAAGAACGGTTTTTAAAATCAGGCCGTTTCTACAGCGATTTTGACCTTTATTCCTTGTCCCATGGCAAACGTTGCTTTACCTTACAATGCTTCTTTCTCAGCATGCTCTAATCTGTCGTTTAAGCCTATCAGCATGGACATGGGAGAGCTTTACTCTCTCACTCGCCTTCCTTTCAACCACAGGCATGCACACACACACACACACACACACACACACACAGACACGTACACAAGCCGTGTGCTGACATCCCAGCAATATTACAGGACATTTGATCTCTCAGATGCCAAATATGGATCTCCCCACTGCAAATCCTTTGTTGACATCCCCTGAGCATCAAACAGTGCTGTTTGCTAAACCAATAGGTAGCCTGTTCTTCATAGGCATGCCAGCAAACTTACTGGAACAGGTCACAGTGAACGCAGAACCACATCATTAGTCACTTATTGAACAGCTTAACAACAACATCGTGGTTTCAAAGCAGCTGTCTGCACAAACAAAGGAAAGGCAATAAAGTAATGCCGATTCACTGGTTAAATGTATCCCAGGGAGACATTTCTGAGACAGTGTGATATTCACATTTCCCACAGGCGGTGCTGCAGGGGGTACAGAGCCTATAGTGGAAGGGTTCCCCTCTGAGGGTTAATGTTGAAAACCTAGACAGCTGGCTCTTACCCATGAGCCACAGAAGCTGTTTCATGTCTCTGTGAATACATTAAACAAAGGTAGCATTTATTTATTAATTCATTTATTTCATTTTCCACTTAATCCTGGTTAGTGTCGCAGGGAAGCCAGTGCCTAGCCGGCATCGCAGGGTGCAAGGCAGGAACAGCCATAGACAGGGTGCCGATCCATCGTACTGCAAACACACTCACACATTTGGAGACTGAAAGCCTTGTATTATTTGGAGCTTCCAAGCAGAGGCAATCTTATCTTACTATGTCATGGATCAACGGAAATGTTTATATTAAGCATAATAAGCATACCTATATTTACCTGATTTTTGGAACTCAACACAATTCATATCTTATGTCATTTGTACGTGTTCTATTCTTAATAAGTGGACTCAAATGTTAAACAGGAAATAGTCAAATTGCCAAAGTCGTGGCAATACGCATTTACTATTAGGGACCCCTGACGTGTCTTGGAGAGTAGAATTATTTTGGCTTCTCCCACGGAAACCATGGAAACGTGCCCACAACGTACCATTTTCTCTGACGACAATCAATGCTGCTGGAGCAATGGATGGCTGGGTGTTCCAATAATTGCACCGCTAACAGGTACAGCTTTAAATGAAGCCAGCAAGGGGCAAGCCCTGACCTGAATCACTGAGGCATTTATTTCACAGATGGGCTCATATGGGAGAAAAAGAGAGGAAGAGGAGATGGTAAAGATAGGCAGTGACGGTGAAATGAAAGGAGAGGGAATACTAATGAAGGCAGTAAAAATAAGAATGAGGCTGTGTCCTCGGTGGATGAGTCCCTTCAGTAAGAGCAAGAATAACTGCTCGCTTCGTAGTGTTCATTTAAGTACTCACCTGGGAATTCTGGCAGTCTTGGTTGTCCATTTGTCAAAAGCATGAGTCTTAGAACTTTTTTTTTTTTCTTTTTTCGTTAAGGTGGTAATGAAGGAAAATCACTCCCATGGTTGAGTAAGTTACGAAAGTTGAGAGTTCATTACTCAGTTGAGAGCTAGGATCTGAATGACGGGAAATTGCATATAGACAGAAAGGGATTATCACGTGTGGGAACATAAATGCGCCAGATGGATTTAGTACAGCTATATGTCTGACGCACGCTCCATCACATCCATCTTTACATCTACAAAAAACATAAGGCCACCGTTATCACACCATTCCAGTTCCGCTCTAACGGCCGAAGCAGAAAATACAGATTGCTCTAATAAAAACCCGGCTTCACACAACGTGCACAATATTTATCATCACGAAGGAACAAGGTTTGGTTGAATGGGGGTGGGGTGTGTGTGGTGGGGGGGGGAGGCAGAGCCCTGCTTCCAGTGATGAAAGCCTGACATTAGACGGCTCTCATTGGACGCTCTATGACCTCACTGATGCGCTTAGAGCGTGGGTGTGATTCGAAGAAGACCATGTGGATGTCTGCCACTGTCTATTATCATTTTGAGGATTACCCATTAGGTCTGCTGCCAGGCTGGTCTATAAATGGGCACTTCATTTTCACATATTATTGTGTGGTCCAATCCTCTGAAAAAAAAAAGAAAAGGTACGAACCAAATTATATCCAGTGGCTGTGGTGTATATATGTCCTGTCAAATCTGAGAAGATACACACTGAATTGCAGGCATGGTATTCCGTGCGCCTTTGTATAAATAGACAAGATCACAATGATAAGTTCAGAGTGGAACAACAATACAGATATAATTTCCCAAGCATGAGCCAGACAGCACTGAGACGGAGCCTTTAAAGAAATCTGAAAAATGGGCTCAACTACAAGCCTGCTTCCTTTGAGCAACTGTACGGACCCTCAGTTCCGCAATCACATAATACATATATATATATATATATAATCCACCATGCTCAATGATTGTTGAGGTGACGGTGACCAGCTGTTTGCGGTATAAAGAGATTCTTCTATTTTAATTTATTCCAATTGTTACGACCTCTGCAGCTAAAGGGAACGGGCCGTGATCAGAGGTTCAGGAAAACTAGGACTGACTGATGGATCTCAGCTGTTAATGTACACTCAGGGACACATAGTATTTCATCACATCACACAGAGCAAGATGATAAGTGCAGTGGGAGAGCAGAGATAAATCACAATATACTTTTGTCTAATGCTCTGTTATGCACTGCGTTCACCATCTTCCTTAAAGGATATGGAATATGGAAAATCGTGGCCTGTCTGCTAGAGAATATCTAGAAAGATCTGTCTGATATCTGCATGGTCTGTCTGCTAGAAGGATCAATAGACTGAATCACCCAAACAGCTCACAAAGGAACAGAAACAGAAGAGTCTAGAGCATGGTCGAAATGGTGAGTTAGAATGGGACGAGTAATTACTGTATGTTAAAGTAATCAGAGGGTAATTAAAAATCCACAGACGGAATCAGGAAAGTGAAAAGGAAATTTGAACTCTGGATTACCACACCAGCTCAGGCGTTAAGGTAGTAGGTAGGTAGGATAAGACAGAGGTAAGGTAGAGTCATTTTGCAAGCCTGTTTACAGTAACCAACTACAATCTCACAAATATGCTATTCGTGAAACATTACACATTCCTGGAAGTTGTTATGAACCATTAACAAAACGCTGTTCACCCCTAAATGCTCTAAGCAATAAGCTTCACAATGTGCAACCAAACATGGAATCTGATCAAAGTTTCCAACGTGACCGAGGGCATGGTTCATTAAAAACAGGACCAAACTGATCATAAATGACGACTAAAATGGAACTTCCTGAAAGCAGCGAGTCCCAGATTATTTCTAAATGATTACTATTTCATGTCCTAAAAAAGTGGCAGCAAAAAAAAAAACTCAGTTTATTTGGTTACCAGAATAGAACAGATGGAGGTCAAGAGGGAATGGAAGGTCGAGTCTAAAAACGAATCATTATATTTTATATTCTATCTATATTATTGTACTGGTCTAAAAAACTTCAGAAACGTTTTGAATTCAGAATCGTTTCGCCGAATAGCAGGTTGTAAGAAGAGCCAGGGTGCTTCGTACTTCTTTTTTTAAACTAGTATATCGCTAGTCTGTTCTTACTAATCACTACTTACTTACCATATCGTGAAGTGTTCTGCAAATGATTTACAGGCTAATTTGTTTTGCTTGCGTTTCATTAACAAGTCCCTGAATGTGTAATCTTTTACAATAAGCCAATGTTTAAATAATGTTTCAATAATGATTATGTTAAATTCCCTGTTGAATTGTACAGCAATGCTCTGACAAGTAGTACAAATCACCATTATATATATTTAATATAATACTATATAATAATATATTTATATTGTGTTTTCAAATATGTTATTTATTGCAGTTATTTATTTACTCTCTGGATAGGAGTGTCTATCTTGTCACAGCTCGGGCTGCTGTTCAGCAGCAAAACAAGTCATTATTTAAAACTAATGTAAATGAGACATTTAAAAAGAAATACTTTTTCCTTAAGGATTGCGCAAGCAGCGTTTTTCTTATTAAAAAAAATGTTTAGCACACATCCTCAGTACCCTCACAACTTCTTTCATAATGCGATAACGAGCCGATGTGTTGCCGCAATATTATTTCGCAGTTATACAAGCTATGAGTAAGTTCAGCTAAAACCATTTTTCACCGTGCATATAACTGTCAGTCTGACTCAGACACTTACCTAACCCTCAATCTGTTATGGCAAGGTTAAACTGGAAGTGGTATTACATTGTTATTTATTATTAAATAACCATAACTAAAAATAAATAACTCCAAATAGTTTCTCATTTCCTGCTGAGAACATCAGATTCTGAGCTCCTACTTCCAAATAACATGCCAGTCTCCTGCCCATCATGATGCCACTGCTCTTGCAAGGTAAGATATAAACACATCCATCAAAAAGTCACAACGTGGAGCTTGCTGTGATGACCTTTACTGTTATGACAAATAAAATCCTAAGCTAAATGGTTGTGATGTCTAACTGTGTTCGTTTATCCTTTTGTCTAAAATAGTGGATTAGCCTCTTAAGATTGTGTTCAACAAGAGCTTTGCTTTGTCAGTTTGATGTCCGGTAACAAGCTGTTGCATGTGGTGCCATGACAACATGGCCTATGAAATATATATATGTGACAAATGCATGCCAAGGTCAGGCATTAAAAAGCTTCCGTTTAAAAAAATTAAAGACTATCTAAGAAATGCTATGGTATAGCAGGAGGTACGTTCCAGGACTACTCATGATAAACGAAAATCCGCGGAGTAGGGACGCTGTATTTATGTAAGTATTTCGACACTATTTTAGCGGTAGAACTTGCAGAACGTTTGGGTTTCATCGCAGGGTTTGAATGAATTCAGTCTACAATGAAACTTTCACAAACAGCGAACACAACACCGCAGATAAAAACTCGTCACGTCGGCGATAAGAGACTCAGGCGGCCAAATATTCATAAGCCGAGTAAATACGCTACTTACTGTAAATCTTAAATATTTATATATAACAACGTTCCTTTGTTGTTAGGATTAATATTGTTAATATATTTTTAGAAATGTCAGTCAAATGCATGTATACGTATACGTTAACTATACCACACGTACTACGCAGTTCCGCAAAAACCAGCGAAAATCCGCGCTACATTTTTTCCCGTTACCATTTTTTGAAAACCCGCGATGCACCGAGTCCGCGAAAGGTGAACCGCGAATTGGCGAGGGAACGCTGTACATGATTGGGAACTAAGGACTTTATGGTCAATAAAACAATATCATAAACGAACTTCATAAATTCTCACAGTCTCTTAATTTAAAACTCCTGAACTGGAAAAAATAACATTTTGAAATGTTAGCTTCTCTAGAAACAAAAAAAGTGACTAAAGGAGAGGCTTTTCCTCTGGAAAACCGCAAAACCCCATATTCCTTTGTATTTCTGAGGGTATTTCAAGTACTTGGGCTTGAACACAATTTTAAACGGTGATGCTGCAGCACTGCTGATCCAGTCCAGGGTTCAACAGAACGGACAGAACTATCAAGTCAGGCCATCAAGGCCATCGCTCTTATTCCTCAATTGCTTGGACTGTACCCTTACAAACTGTAACAATTGTAAGTCATTCTGGATAGGAGTGTCAGCGAATAAGAAAAGGCAAACTGAAGTGAGACCCCAAAACAAAATCTCTCTCATTTCTTCCTAATAAATATGAGATAGTTTAATATCTGTTACAGATGTGGCTACTCCTAGCTAAAAAAAAAACCCTTGTATTTTGACATGTCTGTCCACTATTAAACACACTTCTTGGAATGCACTACGGAAAACAGACTCGTACTGAAATCCCACTTGAGTTAAATTGTAAACAATGTGAGTTAGTATATTAGAGGTTAGCTAGCTGACCTGCTAATCATAAAATGCTGAATCCTAAACTGCAACTGCAACATGAGCCTTATTGCATGTTGAAATAGCAACGGCTCCATTATAATGCAGGAAGAACTGTAGCTGTTCCGCATAAGTAGATTATAAATGCATTGAACTACTGTTGAATAAATTTAGAGACATCGTGACATCATTCATTCATTCATTCATTCATTCATTCATTTTCCACACCCAACAGCTGGAAGCAGAAGTTAGAAGTTGAGAACCAACCCTGACTGACAGGTCATCAGTCCATCGAAGGGCACATGCCCTCATGCCTCACGCATATACCACACAAATGTGTCTTTTACAGATATTTTAATGTCTAAAATCACCCGTTTATGAGTACTGTAATTATTATACAGATATATATTCCAATAAAAAAATAGCAAGTGTATCCATGTCACTATTTGTGATTTATGGCAATTAAAGTATATGCTGATTTTAGAAAAGTTGTTATTTTAAGTACCTCATACATTTCTCTCTGATCATTAAAAACTCTTCTTGCTCTTTGCAGATTTTTTGCAAGTAAAAATCTAACTTGAATTTGACTCTCAGCGCACAGGCTAATATTTAATACACAGTTAGCAGTCTTCAGCTATGTTGATCTCATAAGCAAAGTATCTGTTCAAATGCACAGCAGTCAGTCGGCATGCATGGCCATCTGACAGAGAAGTGTGACCTTAAAAGCGCTACTACAGTTTTTCCCAACTTGAAATGCAATCACTGACACCCAAACCTTGTGCACCAAGTCCGTAAACCAAGGGTGGCAAATACAATCTCTGCTTTGGCACTCAATTTTCAATTCTAAATCCACTTCCTGCAAAACACCACGCATGTAAATACAAATCTTTTGTTCCACTGGGAAAAAAATGCCCATCAAAATGCCAAGCTGTGTTCAGCAGTCGGCAACATACACCCCTTACAGGTGTGCACACGTCGTCGGTCACTCAGAATTCCGAGCTTTGGCACTATAAAAAGGCCAGAGGTCAACGGTGGAGCACGAGGTAGGAGCAAGGAGTTGAGTGGAGGCTGAGGAATGACGTTTCGGACATATGATACTAATATTTCAGTATTTCTGTTACTCGGTGATTATTGATGTCAGTAATGTCATTTCATATGGATGATTAATTTAGCGGTTTAGCAATTCTGAGGATCTTCTGCAGAAGATGGAAGACCATACCGGAACAGGAGAGCATATTGGTGCTAGCAAGCAATTCTATCAGACTGAGAAATCCAGACTAACACGACTGCAAATAACACAATATTCGAGGGCTTTTGAATATAGGCTGTGATTACAATGGACTGTGTATTACAGCACAACCAAAATGAAATTGAAAAACAGGGCGACATTTTGGCATATCACAGAAATGAAGTGATGTTTTGTGGAATTGTCAAATCATCACTATATAGATAAAGCAGTCCCTTAGATATGAATCAGTTCCAGTTCCCAGTTTGTATGTCTGTTGCTATGGCTCGGCTCCTCTGGGCGAGATCATCACTGCTTTTACGCTTAACACCAGCTTTTCTAGGCTTAAAATAGCCCAATAACTCCACAAAAAGGAGGTATGTACTCTACTCAGTCGGTGTCACGGCCATGGTCCTACTGGACCACCCTTCCCAGCATCCCTTTTTCCTCTAACGTCATCCCCGTGTGGTGTGTCACACACTTTGTTCATGTGCCGATTTCCTCATTTGTTTAAACTGTTTTGAGTTTCTGTCTGATTTAGTTTGGTTATTTAAACACTGTATTTTCTTCTGTTAGGTTCGTACTAAGTTACAGTTTCGGTCCCTGCTCGAATTTCCCTTTTCCTGGTACGTGCATCATGCCATTAGCATTACTTCTGTTGGCTGTGTTCTGTACTGTTTGTTGTCTCCGTGTGTCCAGTTTCGTTATTGCACTCAGTTTCTTCAGTGTTTTTCAGGTTCTTATTAAAGCTCTGCTCTGTACTGGCTTCGAGTGTTCATCTCTCTCTTTCTGTACCAAGCATGACAATCAGTAACGACCACTTTATGACGCCTGAGACCAAGTAAACAACGATGTTCAACCTCCACCCAGATATGAAAACTAGCTTACCATGCTCTCATGCAACTTGATATCCCGCCGGTTTTTAATTTCGCACTTAGCCATTTGTCGAAGATTCACACATAGAGGACTTCAATCCAGTATACTGCGCTTCACCATATTGATCGATCTAGGTCTATTTTTCACTTTGATAACTGTTGAGAGTTACAAAGAGTATCTCAGCTGGATGCTGCTTTCAGGACTTTGGTATTTTTATTGCTAAGACTGGCTTAAACCAAGACAAAAGAAGAGGACCTGGACAGAACATTAGCCACTGTGACATTGAGGAAATATCACCATGTGTGCAGCCATTAGCCAGCAAGTCCTGCATCGCCAAC
This sequence comes from Parotocinclus haroldoi, assembly GCA_034779995.1. Classification (NCBI taxonomy): domain Eukaryota; kingdom Metazoa; phylum Chordata; class Actinopteri; order Siluriformes; family Loricariidae; genus Parotocinclus; species Parotocinclus haroldoi. Next base: position 11,853 of record JAUZST010004107.1, read on the forward strand.
CTTGACCTCTGCAATACTCAGTTGTATTCCTACCAGCTTAGAACGGCGGATCAACATAGGACAGGCATGCTGTCATCTTTGAACATGTGAAAAAGGTGTTGTGGTCAACAGCTGGTTCACTGACAGGACATTACACAATTTATCGTTTTCTACTATTCCTAAAACCAGTCCGAGACTTTTTGTTGCACGTTAGGGGTTTTTGGTGACTGGTCTTCAGATTTTTCTGGTTCGGAAATAAGATTTTCCATTTCTTAATGGTTATTATGTGCCAAGTTCAAATATAACAAGCAATGCTGTCGTTTGGCTCTAGTTTCCATGCAATCAAATAGTTTGTGTTTTGCTGTTACATAAATTAGCAATGAATTTCAACATATAGTTATTACTGCTGAAAATCTAAAAATGCATATTTATCGTTCATCGAAGACATTCAGAGGAAACTCAAATGTATTTAAGCGTACTTTAGTGTTTCAATCCACATTCCTAAGCGTCAAAAAATAATTAATATGCATGAAATATGTCCTCAGTAGCTGTCTTCCCGGCTCTTTTTTTAAGTGTCTCTTGTACTCAAGCATCAGATTATATCTGGCAAGTGTCCAGCAGTAGTCTGCAAGCATCCACGGGTTCCATGTAACCTGATATCTTCTTTTATAGTCACAATTTCCTGGTGAAATCGCTCACCATGCTTGTCACCGACTCCTAAGCTGTTTGGTGCAAATACGTCGGGATGAGAGTACAAGAAATTGATTTTTAATGACACGGTCCAGCCAAGTTCTTTATATGCCTTAAGGAGATTTTCCACCAACTCGTCATGGTTGTCTGCCCTGGTGTTTCCAATGAAATGTGCTACCACTAATTGGAATGTTGCCCATGCAGCCTTTTCCTTGCCATGCTGCAAACCTTCTCATCTTGCAGAAGCACACGGATCTGAGGACAAACGAGGACTCTTTCCTCTGTGTTTGCCTCAGTCAACTTTGGAAATTTAAAAATGAGATACGGGAATGCTTCTGCGTTTTTGTCCATTGCCCTCAAAGTTCTTCATAAGACCCAGTTTGATATGCAATGATAGAAGCAGAATCTTATTTGGTTCAAGTGCTGGATGAAGAACAGTCAAGTCTGAGTGGCCAGTCTCTTCTTGTAGTGTTCTTCTCTTGCTCGACTGCCCCTTTCACAAGGGAAGCAGCAATTCTTTGTGTATCCACAAGGGCAACCACCGTTAACGATGAATGTGGGTCTTAGTTGATGCATCTCGGTGAGGGGCCTCAGCTGAGCAGACAAATAGTTATCCCTTTGAGATTGGAGGACCATTCCTACTCTTCCCTGGACCACTGAAGTGTTGAACATTTCATCCTCAGTCTTTTTGGCTCGGATGGATTTGCCTTTTAATCCTGTCTTCTGTCATATTGCTTAGGCTGAAGTTTTTTTTTTCTCGTTGTTGTTCTTGTTTTTCTGAGCCTCCAGCCTAGAAAGGCTGCTGATTTGTTTCATTAACATGAACTCTTTTTCCACTTCTTTACTGGTATCTCCTGCTTGACAGTTCTGATTTGATCAGAGGCTCTTTGTTAACAGTGTGCACGTTACATTTCTCTTCTCTCATCCTCTTCCCTGCAGTTTATCCAACTGTATCCATCCTTGGCTGCAATTCACAAAAATACTAGAATTTACATCCCCATTATCATTGTCCGGTAAATACTCACCTAGATCTGTCACCACTGGAGTGGTCCCACAGGCCTACCTGTCATACTCTACGATCTTTCAACATGTGTAAATGCTTACTGTCGTCATTATTTAGCTTTTTTAAACTACTGTACTAGACCTAAATAGCCCCAGCTTTGTGTGGAATGCGTTGTAGGCCTGATTTTTTTGTTCCTACTCCCTTTTCCCAGCATTTTTGCATGTGTTTTCTGCTATATTTGTGTTTATTTTGTGTAGATTAGTAATGCATTCATTTGACATTTGATACGTTATACCTGTAACATCCTAGACCTCACTAAGAAAGCACAGAAAATTCTTATGGCTTGTTTTCTGATGGCACACACATTATAAACCAGTTATATGAAAAGCACTTACTCATACTGCCACGCCCATGCAATAATACGTTTACATTTCAGCACTTAGCAGATTCCCTTATCCAGAGCGACTTACAACTGATACAGCCTTAAAATCCAAGCAGTTGTGGGTTAAGAGTCTTGCTCAAGGACCCAACTGTGGCAGCTTGGCCGAGGTGGGATTTGAACCCCTGACCTTCTGGTCCAGAGTCTAGTACCTTAACTGCTAGGCTAGTAGTCCCAATACTCATTCAGTCTCTTCCAAACCTGTCTGAAATTGAAATGAAACTGATTCTTATCTCCACTATGTGGGGTTACAGCAGTCTCTGACATTAGCAGTCAGTATTTCCTCCTTTCCTCTTTCTCCCTCCATTGCATATGTATGCTTAAAGAAAAGCCATATATAATTCAATATAATTCAAACGCGCAGCCGGGTGGCCACTCTAGCCGGGGCGTGGCTCATTTCGATAGGGCAGCCGACTAGAGTGAGGCTCAAAAGAGCGCAGAAGGCGCCGAAGCACCAGAGATGCAAACTCAATTATGGTGATTGAGCAGCAAGCGACATATTCATGGGGGTGAACAGAAGCATGCCAAACTCGACGAGAGTGACACACATTGACTGTTCAGCAGGGTGTATGGTCGCCCAAAACTGACAAAACACACTGACAGTGATGAAGCATGGACGGGATCAGACCGTCCAGCAGTTCTTGTGGGATCCTCTCTGTATCCATTTTCAAATATCTCTAGATGTAGTAAGCTGTGTATTAGCACAGAGTAATCGAGCAGCATTGTCTTCAGTGCTGGCAATTCTACTCCTACACTGATCACAGTACGGCAGCCTTGCTCTTAGCAGGCAGAACAATCCACCAACCGCTCAAATTGATGTTTATTTCTGGCACTGCATGACTCATTGTAAGATCACAAACCTCAACCTTGTGACACATTCAATAAAAACGTCTGATTGATGCGAAGCTCATTCTCAGTCTCTGAGTAATTCATCTAGATCAATTAGATCGATAACAAGAACGGCATGCAATAACTGGTATCTCTAAAGAATTCTACTGTGACAAAGTGAGTCCACGTGTGCTCATTTTCCCTGTGATGGACTGGTTCCCACCATGCACCTTGGCATGGTCTGGCAAGTCCGAATGGTATATAGAATATGAGAATATGAATTAACAGATCTCATTCCAGTGTTTATTTCAATGACGGCCACCTGGTTTGTGATTTTACTTAATCTTCTGTCCTGTTCTGTCCAATCTTCTCTGGCTCTGAGGTAAGAACCAGCTATAGAAGATTGTAATATCTCAACGTCTCGGTTCAGGTTTGGCCTGCAGGTGTTGTACCGCTGCTAGCGTCCAGTGACTTTTGAGATAAGCGGGGTTAAAATGATGCTCTTGCATGACTATTAGAAATTAAAGTCAGTACATTGGTAATATCACACTTTGCAACTGTTTAAATTAAAACACCGACAAGTCCAGCAAAGAATCATCCAACAATTTATGCAAAAATTGACTCCACCCCCTTTCTTACCTTTCAATGAATTATGAAAGATCTTGTTCATGCCAGACAGTTGCGTGTAACTGTCCTTAATTTTCCTCGCACATTGAATCTGTCAGCGTTAAATCAACACGCTTAGTGTTAAATCAACACCAGCGCTAACACTCGGGAGTGTCGATTTAACACTCAGCGTGTTGATTTAGATTCGAACGCTCACAGAGTGTTGATTCAACACTGGCAGATTTGCTGTGCATTCCTAAAGACCACAATCGCTGCATCCCACCTCAGCTGCTGAATCGAAATTGGTTAAGATCTTTTCTTTTTCAATCCTGTACATCACACATTGGCAGACTCAAAGGACACCCCAAACGTCATGACAAAAAAATCCTAAAAGTACATTGTGCCCTGGGGGCAAAGCAGGATTGAGGTCAAGGACAGCGCAGTACTTACTTTCCCGACCTGAGAAAGAAGCAGATAGTAATCAAAACAGAACTAGGCTTCCACAGTGCTGACTCACTTGGACTGATGGTACTGCTCCAAAAAAAATATATAATAAAAATAAAACAACCTCAGCTTGCTCCATGACTGTACGGGATTCCAACTACAACCTTGATCTCACACCTAAGGTGTCGTTCCCACTTCCCACAGAGTGTCAGAGAAAGTGGTAAGGTACTGAACCGCCGTAGGCAGTGTTTGACAAGTGCAAGTAATCATTTTTGCCCATTCACTGGCTGACGCTGTCAGTTGTCAGGTAAAAGTACATACAACACCACCACCGAACTGTAGAACGAACTGCTTAGGCGCAGTGTTGTTGCATAATGCATGCAGACATAAAAGTGCCACTGCTGTGTTTAGCTCTGTAGAGACACAGCAATGTATCGATTATGACATCATTATTTTGTTGCTCGTAAAGTGTATGCATCCTATGGAATTAACACAAGACCCTGACAACAGCACCAAGAACCGCTTATCACAGAACACCCAACAAATAAAGAAAAAGTGGTGTTAATTAGCGTCTTTGGCAAATGTTTGGGCACAAATTACAAGCCAACTTAATGCCTGAAATACAGTGCAAAATCCAGTACATGATTTTATGTGTGCAATATTTCCAGATGATCTACCAGAACTTCTTAAAGGTGCACTGTAGAAATGTGTTCGATTTCAGTGTCTTTTGTGTAAATCCCAGGCCGCCAGGGACTCTAATGTGTTTGTTTGTACCCTCTGACAGATTACAGAACTTTCAAATCACCAGCAAATGTCATTTTCTCAGGCTAGCTAGTGAATATGTGAGCTGGAGACCATTTAGGCCTGTTACAGAGTAGGACAAAGCAGCAAGATACAATAAATGCAAAGCATGTTAAAATCGAATTAAATCAAACAGGCTTAAGCGGAACATTTTTTAAATATTGCCGCGCCCATCCCTCTGTAACTCCATCTTCCTAACGAGTAGCACTCAGACTCGAGCTATTCCAGAGACTGAACTGCGCATTCGTATTTTCTGGAAAACAGTGAATAAATGCATTAAGGCATTAACTTATGGTGAGACCTATACTTCATCTTGATCAATGGCTCTTCAGTGGAGAAAAGAACAGCCAAAGGAAACTGCCAGCTGAGTCATTCCATCCCACAATAACGGGACGTCATTAGAAAATAGCTCTTAGATATTGGGAAAGTCATTGTGTGCATCACGAAAAACAGGGACTGTCAGTGCTCACGAAAATTAGGGCATACTCCAAAACGAATGATCCCATAATGAGATAGCCCCTAATCGTTTGAGTGGTGTATTTGCAACATTTGAGAGCAGCAGAAATCATTCTGCAAGACCAAGAATGCGATGTGATTTGCACTGAAGCTAAATTAAAGCGTTCAGCCAGACGCAGATCACGGCGAGATAAATGCCATTTATACAGCGATGTGCAAAATAAGTGTGAAATGTCCAACTCTGCTCTGGCCGAAGGGCTTGGGAAAACACTCATTTCCCAGGGGAAGGAAAATATTTCAAGAAGTACGTTATTGGATACGTTTCTGACTCCACTATACCATTTCCTGTCTGGAGAAGAAGCATGCTAAATATAGACAAAATCTTTCATCAGGTACTGTAGACAGCCTATATGAGCGAATCCATCTTCTCAAGCTTAAATCATCAATAAATGTTCCCACTGCACGATCAGCTCAGTTCTGATTTAGCACATGCATGGTTTTTCCCTTAATACCAATGATTCTTTTTTATCTGTTGAGTCTTTGTAAACATCTATGCTAACTAGCAGATTTCATCAGGCAATTTCAATGTCAATGTCATCTTCCATGTCCATAAAATCAAACGTTTGGCTGCTTCGGGTTAAAACACCAGAAGGGAGGGTAAACAAGCACGGAGAGGCATTCACAGCTAACAACAGTTTTGCAGTTCGACAGTAGCTATAAGCTCCTCTTTTTTAACACCTACATCTGTAACAAACATTTTCAGCTGAAGAATATTGAGCTAACCAGATCTAGCACAAAAGACTAAACAGCCGAAATACACTGAGAAATGTAGTGTGTCCATTATTTGGTCAGACCTCTGCAGGTCTGCACCTACTGAACCGGAAAAAAATCACCTTTATCTGCGCCATCCAGATACGCATGAAATTTCCTGTCTGGTGCCAGCGAGAGCTCAGCTTTCGGTTATCAACAATGTTCAAAGAAGCAAAAGACGGACTTAAGACTGCTAAGCCGACAATCTTACAACCAAAACAATCAGGTTAATGAGTGCAACCAAACTCTAGCAAGACTCTCATGATTTGTTCATTTTTTTTCCCTCACAATAATTTCCCATGGTGAAGTGAAGTGAAGTACAGCCAAGTCATTTTTTGTAAGGCATGCATTACTGACACATCTCCACAATCTCCAATGAGACCTTCAAGTCTCAGAATAGCTGTGAGGAATAAGAAATCCTGTATATACAAAAATGTATCGATGAGATGCATCGATAACCGATTAATATTCGCCTCGTAGATCTCTGAACCTCGTAAATCCTAATCAAATTGAATCGTGAGGTGTCTAGCCATTTTTCCGGACAGTCTTGTTGTCGATGTTTTGTCCTACAGCTCAGCAATAGGCCACACAAGCCCAGCAAAGGACCACCAATTGCAGGGAAAAAATGAAAATATGTCCTCTGGAGTAATGAGTCATGGTCGACCATCTGGCAGTCTTATGCCTGAATTTGGGTTCAGCCGATGCCAGGAGAACACTGCAGTTAGCCACCATTGTGTCTACTGTAAAATGTAATGGAAGGACTCATAATGGCCTGCAGCTGTTTTAATGGTTTGGTCGGGTGTCTTTGTTTCAGTACAGGGAACTCGTTAACGTTACAGCAGTGGGTTAAAGCGGGCCAGTAGGACGGCATCACGTAAATAATTGAGGATAATAACAATTAGTTTGCTGCTTTTCAAACCTACAATGTGCAGGCATCTCTTTATGCTTACTTAGGTTGCCAGGCGAAGGCATAAATGCGCACCAATGATTTCCTCTCCTGGGACCAATTGGTGGCTGCTTCGGGTTAAAACACCAGAAGGGAGGGTAAACAAGCACGGAGAGGCATTCACAGCTAACAACAGTTTTGCAGTTCGACAGTAGCTATAAGCTCCTCTTTTTTAACACCTATATCTGTAACAAACATTTTCAGCTGAAGAATATTGATGCTATAAGCTAACCGGATCTTTACGAACTCTCGGGTAATTTTGTCAAAAATATTGATAATCGGATAAATATTGACACTGAACAATCTGAAATAATCCAGTACTCATTTTCTTATTATTAAATATCGATTCCACTCATACTGAAATGTGCTTTCATTGACCCACCCAGGCTTCCATAGTACACAGAATGGACTGTTGTGCTGAAATGGCAGTGGGTGTAAAATCAAAGCGTTTGCAACCCACCTTAATTAGTAAACAATGCAGCAGAAGTGGTGTAGGGAAATAGGTCGGCTTCTAATAGGATAAGCAGAAAATAGGAAAAAGCAGACCGCTTAAACCTGTTGCTGCCATATAAACGCATTTGCCATATTGATCCAGGCAACAACATACTGTAAACAAATACAAGGAAATATTGAATCTGCATATTTCTTGTGTAAAAACGATGGATGTTCCCGATTACGGTAGCGGGTCTGGTCCGACACATGACACACGATACTAATTTACAGCAATGTAAAGATCAGGAGAAGCAATGTCATCAGTTTGGATATATTTTACCATATGTGTTTGATTAGCACAGCTGAATGCTAGACGATGCAAGCACATGATGTTTATTTAACTCTTTCCTACAGTCAGAAAGTGAGGAAAATTCACTGAAAAGTCATTGTGTGTGTGAACAGTCATAACGGCGAAGTGGCAAAAAGATTATTGTCATAATAAACTGTGAAAAATCGTCTGTCCAGCTCAGATGTGGATTATTTTCCTTGGTTAATATGAGTGGAAGTGCCTCTTTAATTTACTTTTGTATTAATATTAAATGTGCCGAAGCTTTTTATGTCCAAGATATAAGAAATTCTCTAAATAGCACATCTTTAAATTCTTATAATTGACCGTCATTGAGAATATATTTTATTATACATATATATTATTAATGCAGTACGCTTGAATACGTTTAAGTTTAAAAGTCTAAAAGACCTTCAAAAGTAAGCACAGTCCCTTTCTATGGTTTCGAAAATTGTATCAAATTTCAATATTGTGTCGTATCGGAGTAGAAATTTTCATTAATGAGACAACGCTGTATTGCTTTGGTTTGAAATTTGCTTTATGGATACATAAAGTTGTTATAAATCAAGGGAAAGAAATCCAGTGGGTTGGCAATGGAATCCATGTAACCCACGCATCTCAGTTTTCTCAGCAGATGATTATCATCACTCTTGCTGTTTTCAAATTCCTCCATCATGTGGTCAGAACAAAATGTAATGTCATGAACAGCAAGAGCCTCAAAGCTGCCAAGCTGCCACTTAAAGCCTGTGCTGATGTCCTGGGAGTTAGTTCAACATCCTATGTAGCTATGTCATCTATAACTACTTAAATGAAATAAATTGCAGGGTAATCTGGCAAGACCAACAGTGTTGGTGAGTCTGAAATCTTAATACGACAGCCTTAATGTTTCTCTTTAATGTTACTGAACTATATCCTGGTGCAAACAGTGCTTTACCTACAGTTGGTTACTACTGAGTGTTCTCTGGTAGACCGCTATGTAATACAAAACAACCAGCCTGGCGCCATGTGTTGAGTACGGAAGAAGTGCTAGCAGAGCGCGTCCTTAGGTGGGTGCCGAGCTTCCTGAGCTCAGAAGAAAGACTTGTGGCTTGCAGAGTAAAATGGTCCTATTTTCTCTGCTTGAGAACCACCTATTAGCCATACGAGCAATCACGGCACAGCAGTACAATCCACCGCGAGTTCTGATTGTCTGCATGTGTCAAATCATACTGGAGGGAATCTGCAGTCGGGATACATAAATAATGCACAAATACATAACTGCATTCCATTTCACACCGATGTAAACTGCACAAATCCCAGTACTCTCGGTACATGATTGCAATCACAGTGACCAATCTTTCCCAAACATATTTTCTTTCTTTTTTTTTTTGCAATGCAGAGAGGTCATATTGATCAAATAAACCACAACCACTGAGAATAATTGTTTCTCTAATGGAGTGCAGGGACGGGTGCAGTAGGGTCTATATAGGGGGGTAGTGAAACGCTCTCAGTTGGTGGTAAAGCCCACAATCACTCCAACGCTCTGCCCAGACACAATAACATCCCGTAATATACCCACAATCTTAGCAAAGAAGGAACGGTGTTTTGGTGAGAGACTGGAAAGGCACAGGTTGCTTAGATATGAAACTAAATCTCGGGGCTAGAGTCCTCCATCGTTACGTGTTGATGTTTTCCTTTATTTGTTTTCCAGCTATACTTGGCAGAAGAAGCAGTCATAATGGATCAGGTTTAGAGCGTTTTATATCAGTTTCCTGCCAGAGGACTCTACTAGCATGTGCAGTTTGCTGACACATTATGGCCACAAACAGACACAAACAAAACAATGACACAATAGCTGATTATGCTTTTTTTAGATGTACAGGCTGAACCCAACTTAGTCACAGTCACAATTGTATGATTATATTATGTATCTGTGTATTATATCAGTCTACGGATGCCATTGCAGACCCTCAGACATTCCGTAAACCCGGTCTCAGCACCTATAAAGTTTCGCTTTATTTCACTTATTTCTTCCATTTATATATCAAATGTTTATGTATGTATTTATTGATTATTATTGTTATTATCATTACATTCCTTTACCCCCTTCATGCGTTAATCATTCATTACTTATAAGAATAGGCATAAAAAACACCATTTAGGGTTCAGGAACCAGTTCATCCTATTCACATTATTTCTTATGGGGAAGTTTGATTTCAACTTTGAATAAGTTGAAATAACTTTTGAGTTCAAACGGCCTTCTGGAACCAATGAAGCTTGAAGATTTAGAGGTCTCGGGTAAGGTACAGACTATTTTCCTAACACAGCTACTTATCATTTTAGGTTGTTTATTAGCAATAGATTTTAACCTGTTTAGCCAAAAATAAATAGTTGACTTAGAACATTTTCCAATATTGAAACTGACCAAGTTCTGACTTCTTAAACGTCTGAGATTTGCATTGGATAGGCTGTTTGGACAAAACGGGATCGATCCTGCATGCGTATCCTGTTGCATAACCTTATTTAGACAGATCATGTCGAAAGGTGACTTTTGAAGGACAGTTTTTTAGCACTTTTCCAATGGTACGTTTTTCAAAACAGTTGGCGAACCCGGTCAATTTTCTGTGCTTTGCTTGGTTTTGGGTTTTTTCCTCAGTTTTAAAGCAACCTTTTAGTTTAGTTTAGTAATATCAATACAATTTTTGGGATTTGAAAGTTGTGTCTTTTTTACTCTTTTCTCCAAAAACCTCACTTTTGGAAAATAAAAATGTAACGTGAACTGGCCATAGCTCAGTAGAAGAAGTAGAAGTAGAAGAAGTGCCTGCTTTTGCCAGAGCCCCTTACAAATGTTAGCAGTTAGCTAGCGAATCTGCTATCCGCTAGTAAATAGCATTACGTATTATCGGTCCGCTTAAGATGCTTAACATGCTACCTTCATCTTCTGCAGTAGTGCAAGCCCTTTATTTCCTTTTCTCAAACATATATCTAAAGGTGCTCAGGACCAAGAAATGGCATTTTACTTCTGCAGCACAAACGCACACGGCACTGGCATTTACAATGGCATGGCTGCACAACGAAATAAACAGGCACATGCCCTATTGGAGAGAAGTGAGATCTCCACGGCTACTCATCTGTTCTTGTTCATTTGTCACTCTGGTTAAGACTGCGTGCTAAATGTTATAAATATAAATATATTTTGACATGTTTGGCCACTATAACAAACAAAGGCTCCATTCAGCTGTGAGCTAATGTAGCTTTCAGAAGGTAGATAGCCAGCCTGCTATTATGAGATGGCACAAAGACAAAGGAACATATTCATGAATATTCACAGGTTCTGAACTGGTAATTACTGTAAGAGCGCCAGTTTCATTATTTTTTGGGGCCATTAGAATGTTGTCATTATGCATATGTTGTCATAATGTCTTATAATTACTAGAGATGCACCGATTACAGATTCATTGGCCGTTTTCCGATTCCCACATTTTTTTTTAACACGCGATTAGCCAATAACGATTTTAGCCGTTATAAGTACATAATACATAAATACACAGCATACAGAAACATTTTGGTAAACTTTTTTTGAATGGAAAAATAGCGAATGCTGCTGGCTTGTGCCAGGCTCTGTGATCTCTCGCTTTAACCCCTTTCTCTATTTAACTTATTCATCGTGTGTGTGTGTATGTGTGTATGTGTGTGTGTGTGGGGGGGGGGGATGTACAATTCAAATGTGACAGGCACAGAATCAGTGACATGAGACCGATCGGCCAATCTCTGGTTATGAGCACTCATGCTTAAAGTCAACCGGGTCCGCTCGCTGGTCAATTGATCATCCCTAACACATAGCTGTAAAGTGAGAATGTAAACACTAAATCTGACTTTAAATCAGGGAAATTAGATTTAAGCTTCATTAATTAATGAGGCAAACAATAGCCAATAATAACTGCAAGTAAGTGATGGTCCAATTCTGGGCCACATCCGCCATTTTCATCGGGCCACTGTGGACTGATGGTGATCCAACCGAATTTGTCTGCTTGTACACAGCTGTGCCTGTTGGGCAACACTGAGCAGAAAATGCAAATCCTGTATAAATGTTACATATGGTAGACCGGTAGACTGAATGCATTTATAGAGGCTGGCAGAAGCAAATTGGACCCACAATACACTTTCCACTAGCCCTTACCCACAAGTGCCATATTTTACCATATTTTACCATATTTTACCCAATAGCCATATACCCAGAACTCTCTCCTCTCTTGGTAAGTTCAACAGACATCTAAACAAAGTCTTTAAAAAGACAGCAAAGGGAGAATTGTGTCACATGTTTTATGTGCATGTGCTCTCATACACTGACACAATGTGCAAAATGGTACTCTTACCGGGATCCACAATCATAAAGCAACCCTCGCTCACTGTCATCTTCAGTTTGCTCTGCACTCAGCATATTAAAGACGAATTTCAATGAAATCATTGAAACACTGAAAAAAAAAAAACGCCCTGCTGTTATAATAGCTGACCAATTCCGTTCAATTGAGGCTGCAAACAAATGCTTGTGCATTATTAAATCTGGACGTCTCCATAATTCAGCAGGTCATCCTCTGCTCAGATTTATTTCAAGCTCGTACACACAAGCACTGCGTTTTTTTCCTCTGATGCACAGAGTATACAATAGGCTTGACACCACAGTGCAGCACTTCTGCTTGCAATTACACATGGCCCGAAGGCAATCAGAACAATACGTTGCAAGCTTTAGGATACTGATACTAAAGGTATTTCCTTCTGGATGGGCTCGATTCCAGTGTGTCACTCTCAGCCATACCAGTAGGGATGTAAGACCAGTTCGTCTTTTTAAAAAAATGATCGAACACCATTTACACGTGTTACACAAGTTCATGTATGTGTCAAATTTAAAGACGTGATGCTACAGTCATGTTGTGAATCTGGGCAGAGATGTAAGATTTATGTTATATTATGTTTCTTCTGTGACTAACCAGATACGTTCAGTGCAAACTAACCTACCAGAGCCTTTATTATTTATCCATTTGTTTTATGACTCTAGTAAAGGCAACTGGCATTTCTACATATCTTTATGCATGCTTTCATAAATCCACTTCAGGAAACACACAGAAAGCGTCGTGTTTGCATTTGCGGATGATACGCCATGTATTTTAAATGGATTTATAGTAAGTCTAAGTAAGTCTAATTATCACAAACCATAAAGGTATCGCAGGTAATTGTGCTCTGGTTTGTTTTACCTTATTTTGTCTTATTAAGTTTATTACCCAGTTCAATGGCAGCCATTAAACACAGCAGACACCTGGCATTTAATCCATAAAACCCCCTTAACTATAGCATGTAAACTATTCAGTACTCTGCATTGTCAGAGCAACACTTGCTCTTCCTTGTAAACATTTCTCTAGTTTAGCAATATTCTCAATCAAGTCAAAACTTTTATTCCATAAAGCGCACACTGACATCATATAAAGTTGAGACAGTCCAGAAGGTGCAAGTAAAATCGTAGTCGAGAAGTGATTGTGATCGTAATTTGGGTCAAAAGCAGTATAAATAGAAGATCAACAAGTGCATCAAGGAAAGCTTGGAAGCTATATTTCTCCCTCTACAGTGTATAATGTCATTAAACTGTTCAAGGAAGCTGGGGGAATTTCAATGCATAAAAGGCATGGGCACAACCCTAATCTGAACCCTTGTGATTCCACAGATGGCACTGCATTAAGACGCAGAGTTAGATTCAAAGCAGAGTTACACACGCAAGTGCCACTTGTGACTTGACTGTGCACAAACCTTCATGTTTATATACATTTTCTATAATATCCCAACTTTCGTTCGGGACAGCAATGACTTTGAGCTGTGTTTTGTATTACAGTCACTGTACAGTTTCGGTTATTTCACTGGCCGTTCAGCACTGGTTCTAGGATTTGCTGGTATCGGTTTGATAAAAGAACAGAAGATTATCCCTTCACAGTGAACAGTTCCCCTTAGTTAAAAGTTAAGAAATTTCAGTTTGGAACCTGGAAATTGCAAGCAGGAAACATTTAGAAACATATTTATGGCCTACTCTTTCTGTGCGAGAGTCAATTATTTTTATTTTCAGCCCTCAGTCCGCCGCACAGGGGAGCTCATGACTGATGACCGTAAACACAACACCCTGAGCTCAAACTTGAAGGGACACAGAAGGTATTCGGTTTGTTTACATCCGACTTGGATCAAGGTCTTGTGAAATCAGTCCTGTTCTGACACCGTCCAAACCATCTACAAAGGCGTCCAGATTACACATATCTGAAAAATAGTTTACTCGTGTTCATTGCAGAGGTTGTGTTAACAACTTTTCATCTAGAAAATCAATATGTTTAATGAATGAATTTATTTATTTATACACGTCATGTCACTGCGGCATGTGTGTTCTTTAATGAGAAGCATTAATCGGTTCTAGTTGTGGTTTCAGTTGAGAATCTTTAAGCAGATGAAAATAGTGCAGTGATCCCATGGGCTTAGAACCATTAGTGAGGGATAATGCAATTCATGTTCTGCATTGTTCTACTACGGGGGACAGTGGCTGTCACAAATCCTGATAGACAAGCTTTGCACCTAGATGGTTAGCAGAGCAGCAAAAGGTTTGCTCACGGTTAACTGGCACGGCTTGGTATTTCGATAGAAAGAATGAAAGAATGCATTTTGTTACTAAGATAACTCAGATAAATGAATATAACTTGAATAAATAAGCATGATACTGGCTTTGGCTTCGTCAGCAGCTCCATGAATTTGTGAGAAAACTGTTGATTTACAGGCTTATTCGTGTAACAAGTAAACATGCTATAAACAGATGTAACTTTTTATGAGATGACACAAGCCATTATACACTGATGGCATTTTATGCACATTTTTCCTACTGGAGTTCTGTGTCGGTTCGCAAATGCACTTAACAGCCACCATCAAAATCCTGTCATTTGGGAAATGGGTAGGTTACATAAGAAAGCGGGGACACGTTTCATTCACGAACACTGGTCAGTTCAAGTAGACCTCATGCAACCTCGATCTGATGGAGCAGCCTAATCTTCTTACACGAGCCTACTGCATGAATGGATAAGACGGAACATGAGTGCGTCTGGGTATAAAGCAAATAACACCAACGCATGCTGTTATTCCGTTCCATTAGAGGCTTGCACAGAGCGGCAGTCCAGTACAACACAACACAAGAGAACAGCGGTATGCACGAGCCGAGCGTGCTGCAGACGCCCTGCTTAACAATTTAACGCGACATCAATACTGCAGATGAAGGAAGCCCATGACGGTCAGGAGAGCGTTCCTTACCGGGACTGAATGCCTCTTCGATGTGCTGATATGTATTGGTTAAAAGGTCTGATGTTGTATTTAGGTGGTTTTAATGCCGTCCTGCTTCACGCACCATGTTACCGCGGGACCCAAAGCTCGTGCCGGAGAGAAGAACAGGGCGCTCGGTCGGTCCGGGGTGCTGGAGAAGCGCTTTTAAAGCAGGGGCGGGGGAGAGGGGGGCAGGGGCAAGATTACGCGGGCTGGTTTTATAGGACGCCAGGGCTTCGTCTAACCACTACCGCTCTCACTGCCTCACATAACTCTACACTTGATGCGAAAATATCATATACCTAAAAGCACTGGGCACGTTCTAAACCACACACGAATCAGGCGTAACATTAACATGGCAAAACACAATCTGAAGCTCAGCCCGCATAACTGAACTTCCTGAGTCATTCCTGGTTGGTACCCTTTGCTTGTAGTAAGCCTTAAAATTAAACTTTCTATGTTTTTCCACACCGATTTGAACAGCACACAGATTTAACCAGATTCATCCATGATGACTACTGGTTAATCTCATGCAACTTCATTTTTACCGGTTGTTGTATTTGTCCGGTCGCTGTTAAATGTTATTTTTAGCAGCACAGAATTAGCTATTAGCCTACTTATATATATATATATATATATATAGATATAGATAGATATAGATAGATAGATAGATAGATAGATAGATAGATAGATAGATAGATAGATAGATGGATAGATAGATAGATAGATATATACGTTTCATACGTAAAATGAAACCACGTGACACCCATAATAGCCTTAAGACAGAACGTTCCAATGATGTATCAACAATGTGTATTTGTACAATAAATAAATGACATCTAAAATAATTAAATAAATAAATAACAAGCCAGGGTTACACTACCATCAAATATATAGCGGGGAAAAAATAAGAGAGAACTTACTTTTTGTTTTCCACATGGTTTTCAGAAGATAGATACAGTCGCTTCATAGTGAGCGTGTGACTTGTGGTGTCTCCTTTCAGAAGTGGGAATATGTTAGGGTAACAGGACTGACATTCAAAGTCAAATATTACGTATTTCTTAGGAAGAAAATATGTCATAGCTGGGCCATGGAGTGACAAAACGATTGTAAAAGATTCCTGAAGGATTTGAACCATTGTGTTTCATTGTAAGATGTAGTGTTGGCGACCAGGGACAGCTAACAGACGCTATCTTCAGTGTTCGGTGTAGTGATTGTTGATGTTTTAAATTTGCACGCTTTAAACTGATCCAGCTCACATAGCAGAGAATCCTGATGTGATTTTGGACAACACCCTCGACTTTCATAAGGACTTCATATTAACCAACCAGATCTGGCGAATTTCCCCCTGCACAATATCAGAGCAATATGTCCTTTCTGACCAGAGAAGCTGCTCAGATCCTCTTACAGGCTGTCATCATTTCCAGACTTGGTTGCTGCAGCGTTTTGCTTGATGGTCTGACTTTATGTCGCAATGTTACACAACACAGCATTCAAATTGCTACCACACATCTAGTTCAGTTCTAGTTCTAGTTTTTTTTTAACGTAACTCCATTTCTGACTCCCTTTGCCTCCTGCCACTCTGGTCCTGGCTTTTCAGGCCTCAAAATGTTGTGCTATAGTTTTTAAGAATTTACACTCTTTGGTTCGGAATTATACACCTACACACAAACTCAGGTCTTCGGCTTCAAGGTGGAGCACCAGCACCAGCATAATGTCTCTTTTTGTTCTTCAGACATCTGAAAAACAATTGGCCTATCAAGGATTGTTTCTTTTCAGCTATTTTCTGTACTTTGTTGTAAGTGTCCTTTTAATAAATTTTTGTCAACTTATTATATTTGACCTGAGACTTTGGGTCCTGGCATTCATATGGATGTTACTTTGACACATGCCACCTACATTGTTGCAGACCACGTACATCCTTTCATGACTATGGCATTCCCTAATGGCAGTGACCTCTTTCAACAGGGTATTTTGCTCTGCCGAACTAAAAAAATTGTTAAGGAACGGTGAGAGGAATATGACAGAGAGGTCCAGGTGTTGACTAGGCTTCCATATTCTCCTGATCTCAATCTGATTAACTGCCTGTAGTCCAAACCATGGATGCCCCCACCTCGCAACTTACAGGGAAGCTGTTATCTTGGTGCCAGGTACCACAGGAAACCTTTAAGAGATCTTGTCCAGTTCATGCTTTAACAAGTCAGATTATTGATAGCATGAGGTGGACCTACATAAGATCTGTCAGATGGTTTTTGTTTAATGAATGATTACTTTTTAGGTATGCTGTTACTGTGGCCTAATATACAGGGTCAGTTAAAAGTCAGGATATGTTTCATGCCGTGTCGTGAGCTTTTCGTAAAAGATGCCAAAATCATTGTTGAGGTTTCTTTGTCGGTAGCGGTCTTTGGACGACCATTACGTGGCTGGTCACAGGTCTCGGTTTATTGAAATTTGGCTGTGGATGCAGCAGTGCTGTGTGAAATTGGTGGTTTATCTGGGCGTCGGTTGTTGAAGTCTGTAGCTATGATACGGCACCTGCGTTCACATCAGAATCATCGATTCCATCTTCAGTTACCTGTGACCAACAACAGAAGTTTTTAACTTGTGTGTTGATAACTTTTGAACCACAATAGATACTGCAAATGTCTCTGAGACAATTCTGGTCTTCTTTGTTATGCTACATGACCACCTTCCCATTAGAAAAACTTGCCCTTGATCCAATATGGCAGCCATGTTGTGTACCGAGCCTCAAATGGGCTCCCTTACCCATTGTATTCAGATATTCAGATATTTTCCTCTTGTTTCTGAAATAAAATGGTGTCCTGTGTCCTTTGAAGAAAAAAAAAATATATATATAGTAACTTTACAATACACCGTATACTGCACTGAAAAACACGAATCAAGTATCCATGAGCGAACATTCAAGTAGAAGAGATCTTTAGCTTCAGTATTAAAAGCACAAGCATACATTGATTTAACCAGAGCAGTTAACATAGTCAAGTACCTAATTTCCCTTTATGGGTGACATCACTAACCCTCTTAACACCCATAGCGAACATTTAGATCTTCGATCTGTACCGAACTGAGACTGCGTGCTCCTCCATGTTTCAGTTGGAAAGGGTCTATACAACTTTCTTTTTTCAAATTTAAGTGCACAATGTGTAGAATAAATGATGAATCCCAAGATGAATCCATTCATTTTTTTTCCTCAAAATGCATCAGGAGCTGAATTGGATGATTTGGAAACCCAGCGAGTGCCAAGTTATGACTGTAATTTAAACGCTAAACATATTACAGTGCGCCTGACTAACAATGTTAGCAAACCAGAAAGCAGAAACAAGAGGTACCTCCCTTTTAGGCTCAATAGGAAGTTCTTAAAAGCCAATATTTGTGTTGATTTGGATACGCAGTTAACATTTTCCAAAAAAATGTACTCCTTTAAAAATGTACTTGTCACATATATCAGTGTCAATGCTTGTGCATATCTTATTTTTTCAGTGACAGTGAAAGTGAACAACTGAACTGAAGTGCAGGAAAAAGCAATGGTAAGGTCTAGGAAATTAACTTGACATAGATGGGTTAGCAGCAGATGTAGTGTCCATCTTTATCTGGGTAAGACCAGATAATAATAGTAAAGAAATCTAGCAGTAACTGTGTACAAGATTTCATATGTACCATGCAGCATGTTGTGAAAAAGTCTAACTCTGCAGCAGATATTGGAGAGTGAAGATCTCTGGGTGAACAAATAAGATGATTCATTACAGCAGGCAGCGCAGGTGGCTCTAGATGAAGAAGAGTTAATGCTGTCAAATTAGGTGAATTTACCGGGTGGGAACAACAACAGAAGAACCTCATTGTGTTGTGCTGCAAACGTACGAGAGAGAGAGAGAGAGAGAGAGAGAGGGAAGAGTGAGAGAAAGGCAGAGACAAAGAGAGAGAGAGAGAGAGATAGAAAGAGAGAGAGTGTGTGTGTATGTTAAGATAACTGGAACAGAACAAAGACTTAAACAGGGCGTAAATGATTATTACAGTGCAAACTGTGACTCTGTGCAGACCGGCAGCACTAACCATCACAGTGTAACAAAAAGTGTGAGCTATGAAGTGACACAGGTTCTAAGCGAAGCCAATGTGATAGAGGCTCCCTTACACCAATCAACATCCAAGTTGACAAGGCATTCAACAGGGTAATTATTTTACTGACGTCCCAGTCCCATGGCTGTAGCAGTCCCAAAGGGCTTGGCATGGAGAGTGATCATGTGAGGCTCAAACCCCTTCTTTCCCCCTGCCGTCTGTGCGTGTCTAAGGTAAGTAAAAGTCTGGAGGATCCCTGTAAGTTTAAAAAACGTATATTTTAATTGTTTGTAGTGCCACTACAGGATAGAGAATAGTCCCCTAACCTAACATACCCCGTCCACAAAGGCCACAAATGTTGACAATGATGAAGGGACAGAGGAGAATCAATGCAAAGCTACATGGAAAATGTTATCTGTCACTCCTATGGCAGCGTCTAACCAACAATGGTTCTGTGATGTTTCACTATGATGTTGGCTGACAAAGCGTGTGCAGTAACACGGAATAATTGTACGCCCACACCGAATGTAACAGATTAAAGGCATCCAAGGCAATGTCAGAATACTGATAAAGATCTTAATATGGTTCAGAAACGAATGAGGTGCCAGACAGATTTGGAGTTTACTCTATTAAAATTAAAGGTCATGGAAGTGAGTCACATCCCTGAGAAGCAGGAAAGATTCCTTATAATTGCTTATGTTAAATTAAAATGAGAACGAAGCAAGATATTTGTCAGCCTGGAATCAGTGCTGTGTTACTGTTTAAAGCATTAATCAGGCTTCATTAGGCACCAACGTTTTAGAAGTGGAAGCACATTTAAGCATTTAGTGATTGCACTGACCTATGCTGTTGCTAAAACATTTGTACGTCCTTGTAATCCTGACCTTTGAACTCCAGACACCTTTGAGATAAATGAAAAGCCAGGACTTAATGAATGTAACAGCTGTAGCTTTAAGTTAGTTTGGACTTCTATAATAATAATAATCATCATCATCATCATGGTCATAATAACCATAATAATGATAATAATAAATACACATCGTAAGTAAAGGTGCATTATACATTTAAAAACAATGTTTTATAGTTCAATATCCTTGAACTGGAGGACTTCCTTTAGTTCTCACCTCACCCCAACTCTAAAGAGCACCCTATTTTACTCTAATAATATTTCTACATGTAAACATATGACTCTAGAGAATATCTAAAATGCATGTCAGCTGTTGCGAATGGATATTCTTTGCATCAAGAGCACAGTTTTCTTGTGTACAGGTCCGTGAAAAAGTTGCATAGTGCACCTTTAATAATGCCTGACAATTTTTAAAAAATCATCTTAAGGACCGAGGAATATGTCTTTAATATAAATGTTCAGTTACTGAGCAGCTACTAACTTCAACTGCTATGCAAATGGGGTACTTTAAATTCAATTTACGCGGATAAATTCAGAAATGATAAACAATTAAAGCAATTACAATAATTATTTTAAGTGTTCTAAAAATAATGAAGTAAATCATCTTTATGGTAAAGCTTTACTGAGAATCCATCAAGTCAGCTGTTATATACCGTATTCTGTGCAATCTGTAAAGTCTGCAGAATCTTCATACACTCCAGATTCTTGGGATGAGTGACTTACCCAACCATGAGGCATCACTAAGATTTGTTAAGGCGAGAGAAAAGTGGGAGAAAAGACGGATTCGGACAAGCAAAGTGTCAAAGATTCACAACCAAGTAACTGCCTTACTCTCTGCTTTGTACAGCTGTTCTAGAGTGATAACTAAGCTGTGAACCAAGCTGTGCCAAACCACAATGGGCCTTCATCAGATGATCACACTCACACCAGGAATGATCATCTACAGAGATGTCAGCTGTCTCTCACAGAAGCCACCAATGATTGATTCGCACGCCCAGGGCATGAGAGAGCTAATAAGGTGAGCATGTGGGCCAGACTATAGCATAATGACTATTGATATATAGGCTCTGATATATAATGGTTGATATATAATGATTAATAGTTGTGGCCCTGTTTAGGGTGCATTCCTATGGTCTGGGTAAGCTGGGTTCCATTCCTGGCTGTTGTTGAGTTCAATACAATATAATGCCCATCAGGAAAAACATGTTTTGGAAGCCATTTTATTTCCCAGACCAGTAATGCATGAGACACGTATTGATTATTCGAGGTAATGAAAAATCTGTGATGCATGATGTATTTGTTTGTATAAAATTCATATTTTTTAGGTTTAGAAATGGTTTCAGAAAAAAAGGTTTTTGAGTCCAGCAGAACTATTTTTTGCTTTACCAATGGGTGGTGAACTGGTAAAATAATCGTTGTGTTTCATTGCTAACAAGATGATCAGAAGCAGCGACACAACTGGTCATTTCTAAAGCTATTTCCTTTCAGCTAAACATGTTAATACGTTTGCTTGAAAGTTGAATTAATGCATGTTTAGTCAAGCGATATCTTAGCGTAGGCATGGTTTTAGCACATTTTAGCGCATTTGCTGACTATACACATTCGACCGTATTTGTCTTATTCTTCTGTCAGCGTACTGTCTTTTACTATTTCAGCGTTTTCAGTATTGAATTTCAAGTCTTCCAAGTTTAAAGGCAGAAAATTCAGAAAGTGTGTGTTTAAAAGCATATCTAATGTTTTATAGAAATAAAATCAACGATATTTTTGTAGTTTGTGGGTTTTTGTTTTTTTTTTGCTTGGGGAATGGACGGTCTACAGGTCCTTCCTGTAGAATATAGAGGTAATGTTAATGAACTTATGACACAATATTACAAAAAAAAAAAACGAATGTCAGAGAGTCATGTTATTTGTTGATCCGTATCAATTCAATTCAGTTTTATTTCTATAGCGCTTTTTACAACGTAGCATCGTCTCAAAGCAGCTATACAGTAATACAAGATCTTAAAAGGCCAATCCCAAGTTGAGCAAGCCTAGGGCGACAGTGGAAAGGAAAAACTCCCCAAAATGGTAGGAAGAAACCTTGGGAGGAACCAAGACTCAACAGGGGACCCATCCACCATGGGCGGCCTAGATGTTTATTAAACAAATACTAAATGTATATTAAATTATAGCAAAATTAGGTTAAAATAAATAAATAATTAATAAAATGTTAATTAGTAATAGAACAATTAGAAAATAAACTAAATTATAAAACAAAATAGATTATAAAAGGAGTCCTTAGTGGGAGGTTCTTGGAGGCACATCGTCTCCTAATGTCCAACCGATGGATGGAGTTACTGCACTCTGGTGGGACCTGCCTCAGCCGTTTCCTGGTCCCAACGTTTAATGTGCTGATGTTCTGCTCATTTTGGATCTTGTGCATGTGATCGGTTTCGTGTGTGTATGATTTTAAATAAACGCTCAAAGTAAGCTTTTTAAATGTGTTGTACCATTTATGCCTGGGACTTTAGTGTGTTTTCAAAGCATTCCACGGCTTACAGCATGTTTCATTTTATTTGGTGTATGATGCTACCTGAGTGGGGTACTTGTATTTGTTGCCTTACACTGGCAATTACGTACAATTTGAGCAAGTTTGTGATTTGTAATTTGTAGGCAATGCCACTAGGCTAAAGCTAGGGAGAGGACAGAACCATGTACAAGCTAGCAGCTCCTGCTATCTTAATTCAGCAATTGTTTCTGCATGCCGTCATTTATGACTCTTAGAAAGAAAATGGGAAATGCTCAAAATCAGAATTGGCTGGTCATATATTTTAAAACATCAAAAATCTAAACTGGCCGATACATTTGCAATTGGTGCCTCTATAAGGCAGACTGAAGCTTATTTAATCTGGCTTGCTGACTAACTAGTCAGTCGATGTGGTTGAGGGTCATCAGTGAGTAAAATCCTGACCAATAATACAAACCAAGAATGTCACAAAGAAAAGCACCATGACAATGATCAAAATTACAGGGCCAACTGCACACCTCACATTTTTTTTTATTTCTTTATAGTATTATAAATTACACTAGTCAATTGTAATGTTAAACGTTCACACATAATATCTGCAGTGACATCCTGAATTATGCACTGCCCAAATGCCGGAGTAAATTAATGGTTCGTAATGGCACTTGCAATTACTACATTCAGACATTGATGAAGTCTGTCTGGATATAGCTGTTCATGCTCCCAAATCCTAACTGTCAACTAGGGCAGGGGTATGACATTTTGTACCATATGGAGGTACAAAAATGTTGATCAATAACGATTTGGCAACACAATTTATATTGGAGCATTTCTAGTAGGGGTGGGCGATAAAATAATATCACGATATTTTAGGGTACTTTTGCGATAACTATATATTTAAACAACATACAATTGCAACTAAATATATTTTATACTTTAAAATATCTGAAGCAGCATTTTTGACTTTTGATAGCTACGTGCTTCTTCTTAAGGTGGTGAAACATTAGATTAGTTGTTACATACCATTTACATTGCACTGTTGTTTGTTGTACATCTGATGTTTTGTACCAAAACCACCTCCACACTACCGAAGTCGCTCGCCTTTTTGGGACAAACTCCACCTCCACGCAACCCACTTTCTACCATATCTGTTGAATGTGTATGTGTGCGGGCCATCATAGCACGGAGTACCTGTACTCTACTTACAAGCAACAATAATTAGGAAAGATGGAAGGAGAGGTACATTTAAGAGACAAATGGCTCCTCACAAACAACTGAAGATGAGGAACTTGTGGTTAAAAAGAGGCACAGCTTCTGTTGTATCAGAACACGTCTGTTAGACATCGTTTAGTTTCACAAATTCTGACAGTAAGCAGCGTTATTTGTAATCTACATTATAGCTTGAGGTGGAAAGCAATCTTTTTAAGCACTTTACGCAGTAACACCAAAGCAAAAGGCAGGTGTGAGAACGAGTGTTTCAACAATGTCAGGTGTTAAAAGTAAATCTAAAGAGTCACCTTAAGCTGGAAAAAAACATTTTGCTAACGTCTCTATGATGGAAAAAAAAAAAAAAAAAAAAAACCTAGCACAGAGAATGAAGTAAACAGTGTCGCTATTGTACTACAGTGTCTTGTATTAGAAAGGGTATGGTTCTGATATACTCAGCTGGAAATGAAAGGGGTGTGCCATATGATATAGTTTGCACTTATAACGGTATAATATTTTAGACGGTATAAAACATCCATATCGTGATATTCAGATATCTTTACGTAATGACGTAATGTGATCATGTAATACTTCCAGTTTGTGACTCATAAGAAGAGCAACAGATATGGTAGAAAGTGGGTTGTGTGGAGGTGGAGTTTGTCTCAAAAAGGGGAGTGACTTAAATACAAAATATCAGATGTACAACTAACTACAGTGACACGTAATCCATGCAAAATCTGTAACAACAAATCTAATCTGTTTCACTAGCTCAAGCAGAAGCCTGTAGCTGAGTACAAGGAAAGTCAAAAATGCCCTAAAAGTATCGCCCACCTCTAGTTGCACCAGGCATCGAGTGTTCTATGCTTTTTTTGATGCATTCAATACTGGTGTCTTTGGAACGGCGTGCGGAATTTGACCCCACGTGCATTAAATGCATAAAACCAGTTGCTAAGTATTTGGCTAACAAGCATCTCAATCTCTACAATGAGCTGAAAAGGCAGCAGGTTAGCCAAGTTAACATCAGCTTAATTAATTAACTAATGTTATGTCAAGAATGTAATGCTTATAAACAGAAGATTAGCTTACTGATAATGCTCCACATATTATATTTGCGTATTCGCCAACACACACCCTATAGTCATACCTACCCTGCACTTAATCTGTAAATTTCATATGGGCTTGCCTTAATCGGTGAAATTATTATATTTTCTTATACTATTATTCATTGTTTTAGTATTTCATAGAACGATACACAACATTTTCAGCCATATCTCCACCCATGCTGTTAACATATTTCCATCTAAGACTGAAAGCAAATACTGGAAGGAGCTACTGAGGAGCTACACTGGGATCGTAGTTCTGTTATGTTACTGGACAGTAGACCAGAAGGTCCAGGGTTCAAATCCCACCTCTGCCAAGCTGGCACTGTTGTGTCATTAAGCAAAACTGTTAATTTGTAATTGTTTGGACTCAGCTGCAAGCCACTCTGGACAAGGGTGTCTGCTTCATGTAACAGCTCAGGTCCCAAATATGCGTTAGCAGCAAAAAAAGGAACTTGCACCACAACTGTTTAATGGCTACAAACAGAACATGAAGATAAGGAAGTTTAGAAAGTACATAGCTGGAGTGTACAGTGTGGCTTTGTAAATCAGTCAGGGTGATGGTCTAAGCTATACATACAACCAGCTGTGACTAAGCCCAAGTTATAGACTAAGCCCAACACCATTTAACTGTACTTTGCTATGAAAAATAGCTCATATTCTGGAAACCTGTTACCATAATTTACATTAAAGAGCTGAAGCTCGAATAGCAGAGTCTGAATGTAGTCTATCGAAGACTGTAAAAACTATTGTATCTAACTGTATCTTTTTCAAAAATGTCAAAATGACATTTTCCTTTCATTATTTTCCCCTCCATTACTCTGCAAGTGCAACTTTCTCTTTGAAAAACAAGTGACTGAAGAGGATGTGCTTCAACAAGCAGATGCAAATTTTATATGAAGCATGTTGTATGAATGCCATGTGCACGCTGTTTCCAGCTCACCTTGAAACTATGCAGCCCTTACAGACGGATAGATGCAAGCTGTTCGAAGTGGTATCCTGTTTTTGTTGTTTGTTACCTATATGCCAGATTTTTGTCTGCTGTTTTTCTGACTTTGGTTACATTCAGCTGGAAGATTAAAAGGACACGTTGTGAATGCTTCATGTGCCGAGACTATGAACACAAGATATCACAGAGCTCCTTGGAAACAGTTTCACTTTGAACTGAATCATGCTGATTTACTCACCGCAAGGATTCACCAGTGAGCCAAATCCATGACTCTTTATTCATTTCAAAGAGACTGTGTAGAACTTTAGGTACGCATTTTCAAACTTGAGTAAAATGATTTGACAATGCTTCTGGTCATTGGAAATATACACAATATATAATTTTTGGATGACAATTTCATTGCCTTTCTGTCAGCCTTACTATAGTAAAACCTGTTCATGGTTCATCATGTTGCTATTACAGCTTCCAGGCTTGCGTTTGAAAAGAATCTGACAACCTATCTAGAAAGACCATGACATTATCATTAAATCAAAACATTATAATACAACCACAGTGAAACAGGTTATTAGAGGAAGCTTCAGAGATAACAGAGGCACAGCAGTTAGTGCTACTGCCTCAGAACTCTGGCTACGATTCCCAGTCTATACACAACTTTCTATACCTCTCATTTCCCTTGCACTTAACACATCCACAACGAGAACTTACTATTCGCAAACCAGCTAGGGTTTTCTAGATGTAGATATATGCTTATCTCACATGCCACAACTAGTCTGCATACTGTGGGCATATAATGCATATTTTTGTTTAGCATTTCATATTTTGATGTAAAAAAAATTCTTGAAGGACATTTCTTGACATTATTTCTTGTATAAAAAATGGACTCGCACATTTGTATCAATTGGAGATGTTTGGAAATCTGTCGGTATAAGATTAACAGCAGTTTACATAGTCCAATAATTGTTAATGAAGCTAACAAGAGTTTGATTCTTTTTGGTATCGTTTCTTGTTTCAGAGACTGTGACTTTAGGAGGAACTTTCGAATGCGCAAGAAGCAGCTGCATCACACACAAAAACACAGATTGTATTTAGCACAAAAAAAAATTGTATTTATATGAGAAATCCTCTTTTGTGTTTTGCAATTTGCAATGTCATCCATGTTTACTTAGGAAACAGACAGTGCAACACTGATCAAAACTAGTACAAAAATACATGGTATGTCTCTAGGTAGCACTTGCATCTGTAATCACATTCCTCTGGCATTCAACAGGGTAACAGAGTTCCCACTTACAAAGAACGGAGAGGTCTTTGATTTTTATTCTAAGTATTCTAAGTAGTAACAGTTTTTTCGTCAACTGTTAGATAGAGAATTTTAACAAAATCCAGAAAATCACAAAAAAAAATTATTGCATAAAATAAGTATTTGACCACCAACCAACCAGCAAGAATTCCGGCTCTCACAGAGATAATGTTTTTTCTTTAAGTAGTCCTCCTATTCTGCACTCATTACCTGTATAAAAGACACCTGTCCACACACTCAATCAATCTCGGTCCAACCTCTCCACCATGCCCAAGACTGACGAGCTGTCTAAGGAAACCAGGCGTAACTGCACAAGGCTGGGATGGGCTACAGCACAATAGGCAATCAGCTTGGTAAGAAGGTAATAACTGTTGGCGCAATTATGTGAAAATGGAAGAAACGAGATGACTGTCTCTTCCTTGGTCTGAGGCTCCATGTAAGATCTCACCTTGTGGGGTGAGGATGATTCTAAGAAAGGTCAGGAATCGGCCCAGAACTACATGGGAGCACCTGGGAAATGACAAAAAAAAGACCTGGGACCACAGTTTCAAAGATGACCATTACTAACACACTACTGTGTCATGGATTAAGTAAGTAAAGTAAGATCCCTGTGCGCCAGGAAATGCCCAGGCTTTGGACTTTTTAGGTATGAACTCCACTCACCATGTTTGGAGGAAGAAGAAGGATGAGAACACCATATAAACCTAAAGCATGTGGGTGTAAACATGATACATAATGGGGGTGTTTTTCTACAAAGGTGACAGGCCAACTGCACAATATTGAATAGAGGATGGATAGGGTCATGTATCAGGTGATTGTGGCCAACAACAACCTCCTTTCCTTAGTAAGAGCATTGAAGATGGGTCTTCGAGCATGATAATAACAACATGAAACGTACAGACAGAGCAACTAAGGAGTGGCTAAGTAAGAAGTAGCTCAAAGTCCTGGAGTGGCCTAACCAGTCTCCAAATCTTTCGAAGGAGCTGAACCTAATGTGACAACACAGAAACCTGAAGATCTGGAGAAAATATGTAATTGAGGAGTGGGTAAAAATCCCTGCTGCAGTGCGTACAAAATTGGTCAGGAACTACAGGAAACAATTGATCTTTCTAATTGCAAACAAAGGTTTCTGTACCAAATCTTAAGATCTGTTTTTCTATTGTATCAAATACTTATTTTAAGCAATAAATTGCAAATTAATTATTTAAAATCATACAATGTAGTTTTCAGATTTTTTTCTGTCTTTCACAGTTGAAGTGTACCTACAATAAAAAAAATTACAGCCCTCTCCATTCTTTGGAGGTGGGGAAATCTCTGCAAAATTGGCAGTCTCATGAAATACTTATTTTCTCCACTGTACACCACTATTTACAGTTATTCACAACACATAACATCTCAATGACAGTATATGTAAAATGGATACAAAAAGAAAGTAACAAGTCAGCCTTGTTTCCAGTTATCAGAGTATTAGTCTTAAAAGTGTTGACTCATTTAACAACTCACAGCAAGTGTAACCACACCACGGATCCCGCGATTACACTGGAGAGTGAAATTCAAGTTGCTAAATTCCTTCAGACTTTCTTACTTGTGGGTGTTTTATCAGCTGTGGTCAGCTGTGTATTACTTTACTTAAAAATGCTAGTGGTAAACATTTCACAGTCTTTGGAAAAATTGATGCTATATTTAAATGTCCTGATACCTGGAAAAAGATAACAAATGACAGAAAAGCTGGGACAGTAGTAAAGATGCAAATTTTTTAAAAAAAACCCACAGAGTATCTAACAATTACTTTGACTTCTACACTGAACAAAAATATAAATGCTGCCATTTTTCCCTAGCTGAACTCAAAGATCTTTTTCTACGTACACAAAAGGCCTTTTGTCTCAAATATTGTTCACAAATTTGTCTAAATCCATGTTACTGAACGCTTCTCCTTCCCCCAGATGATCCATCCAGTTCACAGGTGTGCACAGGTGTGTTCATATCAAGATACTGATTAGACCACATGATTATTGAATAGGTGTGCCTTAGGCTGGTCACGATAAAAGGCCACTCTAAAATCTGTAGTTTTATAACAATATAACAAAATAACAGCACAATATACGAGAGCGTACAACTGGCTTACTGACTGCAGGAATGTCCACATCCAGTTCTTGTCCATGAATTGAATGTACCATGATGTAGCCTAGCATTTATCCAACATAAGATGTCCCCAATGGCATTTCAGAGAATCTGGCAGTACATCCAACCAGCCTCACAGCCTCACAACCTCACACCATGGGCAACCACGCCAGTCCAGGACCTTTACTAGGGTTGGGAATCTCAATATATATATATATAAATACCTGCCCTTTTAAATAAATAAATTAGGTCAACATTTCTGAGCATAGAATCAAAATCCTGAGGATCAAACAAATAAATAATGTAGAAAACAAATTCAGCTTTGCAGAGTAAAAAAAATAACTAATTCAAGAGTCAAAATGCTGAGTTACTTCTTGTAAATAACAGCACCGAACATAGGACACAATAAAATAAAACCAACGAGGGAAAGTGTAAATGAGCTTATCACACATATGAACTGCTCAGGCGATCAAACCCAGCCTATCACACGTTCCTCATCACCGTCCTTCTGATCACACACACCTGTTCCTTATTAGTTCTCTCCTGCACCTTAGTTCTCTGCTAAGTCCCGTGGTCTCGTTTCTAAGCGCTTTATACTGTTGTGGATTATTGCCGACTTAGCGTTGATTTATCGTGCTTCCGGTTTCGTATCGCCCTTATTGGATTACATCTGCCAATCACTTATTGCCTTTTTGTTTGTTGATGGTTATTCTGCCTGTAGATTACTTCAATAAACACCAGTTTTGTCTCTGTATGCTCTGGTTCCGCCATTTACCCGCCCCCGTTACAGTACTCGGTGAGTGCTAATGTTTAAGTTAAGTGGAAGAACAGAAGCTGATCTACATGTTCAGATGCAAGTGTGCTCGATTATCGATTATTGACTCGATTCTAAATCCTTAACGTCCGAATCCCGATGCATCTAAAAATCTAATTTGTCCCCCAACCCTAACCTCTATATCCAGCATGTTCACCTCAGAAATTTTCGCACAAACTTTCAGAAACTGTCTCAGCGAAGTTCATCTGCATGCTCGTCATCCTCATCGGGGCCTTCACCTGACTGCGGTTCGTCATCATAACCGATTTGGGTGAGAGGTTTGCTGATGTCAAGATTGTTAATTGAGTGGCCAATGGTCGCCGTAGGGTTATGGTATGGGCAAGAGTATGTTATCTACAACAAACACGTGTATTTTATCGATGGCATTTGGAATGCACAGAGATACCGTGATGAGATCCTGAGGCCCGTTGTTGTGCCATTCATCTACAACCATCACATATCATGTTGCAGCATGATAATGCATG
>JAUZST010004108.1:0-16571 GCA_034779995.1 Parotocinclus haroldoi
GCTCAACTTGGGATTGGCCTTTTAGATAATTGTATTACTGTAAAGCTGCTTTGAGACGATGCTACATTGTAAAAAGCACTCTATAAATAAAATTGAATTGAATTGAATTAATAATGTGGCCATATTTGAACTTTTTGGCACCGGGTAGGTAAAAATGTGTGTGATCAAGTTGCTCAATTTTGCATTAAGAGTGAAACTGAATTCAGTGGCAAATTTCTTCTATTAAACCACGTGTTCGTTTTTTTTTTTTTTGTATTTGGTATTCAGAAACCAGAACCACTTCTTCCACTGTAGAATCTGCCGTGTCGTACCTTGGTCACTTGAAATGCTGCGACTGAGCCTGAAGCACGGAGGCTCGAGATTGGATTTTGCTCAGATGAGCACAGACTCACAAGTCTTGACACAGTCTAGGTTTTATTGCTTTGTTTATTCTTGCGCTGTCTATCCTGCCTTCCTACGGCTGTCTTAGAAGATATCCTGTTTTTGTGCCTTCCAGCGCTGACCGTCTCCTGCCCTTCTGCTGCCCTTTCGGTTTTGATTCAGTACCGATTAGACCTTTTTTTTTAATGCAGGCTCATGCTGAATTGTGTCTTAGGCGTTCAGTGTACCATTTAAAACCGATTTTACCACCCCACTGCATGCTTATCTCAGTGTGAAAGTGAATCCATGGGACAGTTCTGAACGTATAGACTGTACGAATGTTTTCCGGTGCTCTCATCCGTTTCCTGAATCACGTCTGTCCCTCGCCGCAATGTGCTTGCTGTTTAATGCCCGTTGACACGAATTACGGGGTAGCCGACGACCAGCCTTACACCACGTTCTGCTGAGAGAGCCTACAGCTTAAATTTGCCTCTATGATTTATCAGGTGCCACAGACTACCCAATATAAACTGAAAGGATGTTGCTCTTCAATTTATCGCTACTCTCAGGATCTTCTGCCCAGACACTACAGCTGTCACGTGCAGACAGGCGCAATTTCATTTGAGTCAATCTCTGTAGACGTGTTGAGGGCAAACCCTCATTTGTCATGGAGCAGAGTTTAAGAGAATATAAGCCTGAAATGCAATTACTGTATGACCAGAAAACACATCCAGTGGTGAAAATGACAAGTACTGAGAGAATTTTCCCATAACGAATCATATAATTGATTATATGGTGTACAGTATCTCACAAAAGTACAGAGTACACGCCTCGTGTTTTGGTAACCATGCCCTAGAGAGTAAACGCAGTGCTGGAAAATAATGGTTTCCACAAAAATATTAATACTGTGGGCACTATCTGGCCATTTGTACTCACTAATGTTCTTTAGACATTAATGGCTGTGTGTTGAGTTAATATGATGGCACAACTAATTTACACTGTTATACAAGCTGCAGACTGACTACTTTACATTGTATCAAAGTGTCATATGTCAGTGTTGTACCAAGGAAAGGTCTAATTAAACAGTTACAAAAATGTGAGGGGTGAGATACTTTGTATATACACACATACGTGTGTGTGTGTGTGTGTCTGTGTGAGCGGGAAATAAGTATTTGATACAATAACTTAATATATGGTACAGAAACCTTTGTTTGCAATTACAGAGGTCAGTTGTTTCTTGTAGTTTTTGACCATTGATTTTGGCCTACTCCTCCATACAGATCTTCTCTAGATTTTTAAAGCTTCAGGCTGTCGCTGGGCAACATTGAACTTCAGTTCCTTCAGAAGATTTTCTATTGAGTACCAGCCTGGAGACTGGCTAGGTCACTTCAGGAACTTGCAATGCTTATTATGGAGGCACTTTTTAGTCGCCCTGGCTGGGTGTTTTGGGTCATTGTCATTCTGGAAGATCCAGCCACGACCCATCTTCAATGCTTTTACTGAGGGAAGGAGGTTGCTGGCCAAAATCTCACGATACATGACCACATCCATCCTCCCTTTAATACAGTGCAGTCGTCCTGTCCCCTTTGCAGAAAAGCACCCCCAAAGTACGATGTTTTTTTTCACTCCCATGCTTCACAGTTGGGATGGT
Organism: Parotocinclus haroldoi; assembly: GCA_034779995.1. Classification (NCBI taxonomy): domain Eukaryota; kingdom Metazoa; phylum Chordata; class Actinopteri; order Siluriformes; family Loricariidae; genus Parotocinclus; species Parotocinclus haroldoi. Next base: position 2,012 of record JAUZST010004108.1, read on the forward strand.
GTTCTCATCCTTCTTCTTCCTCCAAACACGGCGAGTGAAGTTCCTACCAAATATCTCTATTTTGATCTGATCTTCTCGCATGCCTGATGAAATGGTGATTGGTGAACTTCAGACTGACCTGGACCTTTGCTGGTGTGAGCAGGGGGACCTTTCAGAACGTGGGAAAGTTGGCAGTGTATTAAATACTTATTTAATAGTAATAGTACTTCCTAATGGTGGCCTGAGACTATTGCACAGCAATACATATCTAAAATTATAATAATAGTAATAATAAAATACAAATCATAAAACAAAAACACTCTGTGGTGAGTGAGCCATCTTCCTGTGTCTGCATGGGCTTTCTCCAGTTTCCACTCACATTTCAAAGACCTGAATTAGGTTAATTGGTTTCTCTGAAGTGCCCCCGTGTGTGTTGCAATGACGAGTGCAGCTGTAACCTTGCTCCTGTCGTCCATATAACTCTCGATGCTGACATGGCGGTAATAAATACGTGGATTAATAAACATTTGAAGGCTACAGAAACAAATTGTGAAATGAAATGTGAGTTGGCTTTGTAGCTGATTATTTTACATAGATATAAATAAATGGTACATAAATGTATAAGACACACCTATTTTATATATGTATTTGTCCTAGAATATTACTATGTATACAACTGCATATGTTACAACAGTATCCTTATTTTGTAAGGAATTATTATTATTATCATTATTATCATTATTGTTATCATCTGTTGTAGTTGAGATGGATCCATTCTTGTATCGGATATATCAGATATTGTTGTCATTCGCTCACTGGATATCAGACGGACTGGCCAGATCCACTTTCCGATCCATATTCCATTTCATATCTTACCCTGAATGAGCAAATCCCATTAAAACACTTTTGTATGATTATTAAGGAAGCAATACCTCTGGCAGGACTGGTGTGTCTCGTGTGCTAATAATAATAATAATAATAATAATAATAATAATAATAATAATAAAAACTCCTCTATCGGAATCGGTATTGCCAGTGCACCGGCATTGGATCGGAACATAAGAAATGTGGACTGGCCCATCACTAGTTGGAGTAAAACAGTAGTCATGAGACGCATAACAGCTCAGCCTTTGGTGCAGAAAGTTTTATTTGATACGAAGGAAAGAAATGTGTGCCGTGTCTGGACGGGCAATGCACAGAGAGAGATGAACCAGGGCTCAGCACAGAGAAAAAGCAGCATGCAGTCAGAAGAGTCTATGAGAGAGCAGTACAAACAATGAGTGTGGTATCAGCACAGGCCTGGCACCTGGATTGTGGGATAGCTGAGAATGTCCCAGTGCAGTGCAGCTGTGGATGGGCCAAAATGACAACAATACTCTACGTGTTATGTATATCATTCTTTCACTGTCTTCTGCTGAATCCACATGGATTGGTCACGGGCCAGCCAGTGCCCACCTTACAACCCCGGGGCGCAAGGGCATGAACATCCCTAGACGGGTCGCCAATCCATCGTAGGACACACACTGTCACACAACTTTTAGAGGGACCAATGAACCGAACACGCATGTCTTTGGACTGTGGGAGGAAACCGGAGTACCCGGAGTAAACCCACGCAGACACGGTTATGACCCACAGAAAGGACACAGAACGCTCCACCCTGGGATTGAACCCTGGACCTTCTTGCTGTGAGACACCGTGCTGCCCACGTGTTATGTAGGTGTATGTGCTATTTAGACAATATGTTGTCCAGTATACACTATACTGCAACAAGTATTGACTCATCCATCCAAATCATTACACTCAGGTGTTCAGATCACTTCCATTGCCACAGGTGTAGACTGCGGATTGCTTTTACAAACTTTTGCAACAATTTGTGAAATGATTGGTCACTCAGGGAGTTCCACCTGTGCAAAAAGTCCAGTTGTGACATTTCCTTGCTACTAAATATTCTACATTCAACTGGCAGTGCTTTTATAAGAAAGTGGAAGCGATTGGGAGCGAGAGCAACTCCGCCATGAAGTGATAAGCCATGTAAAATGAAAGAGCAGAGTCAGCAGAGAGGAATAGGGCACAGAGGTTGGCAGCCTGTATAGAGCTTCAGGGAATGTGTTTCTATGGCCTAGCAGCTGAATCCAAGTCTTATCACCAAGCACAGTGCAAAGCTTCAGATGCAGTGGTGTAAAACACACTGCCACTGGACTCAAGAGCACAGGGGACGTGTTCACACGGAGTGACGAATCAATGGCATGGGAGAGTCTGGGTTTGGTGGTTACAGGAGAACGCTAATTTTCTGACAGCGTTGTGCCAAGTGTGATGTCTGGTGGAGGGGGCATTATGGTGTGGGGTTGCCTTCCAGGATTTGGGCTCAACCCCTTAGTTCCAGTGAAAGGAACTCTTAATACTTCAGCATACCAAAACATTTTGGAAAATTTCATGCTCCCAATTTTGTGGTAATAGTTTGGGGACGTTCCCTTCCTGTTCTGGACGAACGAGTTTTGGTTGTCTAAGAACTTGACTCGCCTGCACAGAGTCGTGACCTCAACCTGATAGAACACCTCTGGGATGAATTAAAGCGAGACAGCTCTCCTAGTCCAGCGTCAGTGTCTGGCATCACAATCAAATAACCACGCTCCTTAACCTTATGGAAAGCTCTCCCAGAAGAGTTTAAGCTCCTATAGCTGCAAAGGGTGGCCTGGCATCATCATAATAAACCCTATGGATTATGAATGGGTATGTCACTCATGTTCATATGCATGCGAAGGCGTATTTAAAAATGAAACATTGCCTAATGAAATGTCTCCTAATTTTTATGAGCAGTGTAGTAGACTAAATCTGACCTCTAATACACCATAAAAATAGTGGACCATTTCAGACCTACCCATGGTCATGTGGCAAGCGTAAGCCGTCCTTTAGCTGTAAGATCCTACTCCTGACTTATGGAACTTGATGCTCAGCTGCTCAGCTTAATACATGAATTGTTGTATTGTCTTATGCTGCATTTAAAAGTCGTTTAGGGGAAATGTAACAAATTGCATTTATATGCATTTAATTTAATTTTGATGTTAGGCAAAATATATTTCGACCCACTGCATGTAGAAGTCTATTGTACAGGACATATAGTCGATGAACTTTCTCCAGTTAAGAGATCTAGATGTAGTCATGCATGGGATTGTTTCTACGAGGCTGAAGAGTATTTTTATCATTTGTGTTTGGAGAAATCGGAGTCATGCTTGCTTCATACACTGTACAAAAAAGAATATTTATAATAATACATAGACTATATTGAGTATTACTGATTTTGAAGTCCATTATATGGACTGTGATTTTGAAGGTGTGTCCGAGGTATGCTTGGGCCCTGCTAAAGGCCTCTAACCTCTGGATGGTGGCAGGGAAATCCATTCCCAGGGCTTTCATTCTCCTTGAGGCAGCATTTTTGTGCTGCTACCTCACCACGGCCGTAAATAATCTGTCTTATGGCTTCCAGATGTCCCCCTCACCAAAGCTGCTGGATAGCACACTGTGTGTGTGTGTGTATATCTGTACTGTATTCTAAGTGCAACTAAGTCCCCATTGGGGTCTGAAGAGGTTTCTTATTTTACATTTTACATTTACGGCATTTAGCAGAGCGACTTACAACCCATACAGTCTTACAAATCGAGCAATTGTGGGTTAAGGGCCTTGCTTAAGGATCCAAGGACCTAAGATAATTTTTGCAGAGATGGGATTTGAACCCTGGACCATGAGGTCCAGAGTCCAGTACCGCTAGGCTACTGCAGGACTACAGTACTTTTTTTTTTTTTTTTTTTTTTTTTTTCAATCCATTGCTCACTAAATTACATGGGATTTTCAAGACTTTATTACGAATTTTGTTACTGACAAACTGGCCAATTGTAGGTTAATGTATAAGTGTGTTTATTAATAAGGCTCACGCAGTATATATTAACATTGTAGTCCTGTTGACCCTTGCTAACCTGTTCTTCGATAGTAAGGATCCCCTCAGGACCACCACTAAGCAGGTACTATTTGAGTGGTTGATCATTCTCTGTATTTCAGTGACACTGCTGCGGTGGTGGTTGCGTGTTAGCATGTGTTACGCTGGCACAAGTGAATCAGATGCACTGTGTTCCTCAAACCAATCAAAAAACTTCATCTTTGAACTGCCAGGGCACATTATCCCGCCACGTCATAGGAAATTCTAAAGTTTATCCAACTTGTTTTGGACATGTATGATTTATGAACGAATTAAAAAAAATGCTGCAGGAACGTAACAGAAAACATCCTTTAACATGTAGTAACGGAATTCCTGCCTTTTACAGCATTTGAGATTGCTTCACACCTTTGTCATAGCAACTGTTGCTATGTTTATCATGTCCATATGTCTTTTATGAGAGAGTAAGGTTTCGATAAGTTACTCTGTCATTGTATAACTGAGCTTAAGGCCTTTAGTGGCAATTCTAACTGCCCTGTGATCTTCGGTATAAAGCAAGAAGTCTTGGCTGTATTTGAGATCGACAAATGTATGTACAGTCTTAAACAAACCATTAGATTAAAGATACACCATTGTTTTAACAATGGGCGTTTCGACCTTTTTCCAGTCTCTGTATTGGAATTCAACCAGGAAATACAGGAAATGTATATGCAAATTCAAATGTCAGTAATTAAAAAATAAGAAAAAAAAAAACCCTCTTCTGTAGGCTACAGTGGCAAATATTTAGTGTGATTTCCTGTTCACTTGAGGAACAGAAGCATCTGGCTGCTTCATGGGGATGCCAAGTTGACCGTTGTACTTGATTAGGAATGAAATCTTTTTGGAAGTGTAGCAGCCCTGAAACCATTTTTGGTAGATATGCTAAAGCTCACATAGACCAGAAAGAAGATAAGTGCAAAAGAGAATTATGGAGTGATGAATTCAAGTTTGAATGAAAATTTCTGGGTCCAGGCATTGACAGTATTATACGGTTATACCAACAACAAATCGAACGGTGTCCTAAGACTTTTGCCCAGTACTACGTGCAAACTAAATGTTGATCCTGCGCAAGTGCCGTAATATGTGGTCTGTCCAAACTGTAGGCACAGGTGGACTTTTTATGTCCCATTTCATCGAGTATTTCCATGTGAAAGACTTCGGAGGAGCTCAGCTGGCCTTTTATTTGAAAGAGGCAGTTTTTTTTTTGGGTTCGAGTTTCTGATGTTTGTTCTGCAGATTGGATTGAACATGTCTTGTTATTGTTATTATTATTATTGTTATTTTCATTCATTTGAATAGGTTTTCAGTGGTTCAACAGTCACTGGTCACCAAATTACTCGTCACAGAACAAGATGCCTGTTGGGGGAGGAAAAATACTCGTGCTACAGAGGCGTTCAAATCTAGAATTTAGCAGATTTTTGTTGCATATCGTATACTGTTTTTTTTCCCAAAGGAAGCAACATCTTAATTGATGGCGCTTCACCTTTTAACCATAACAGTCATATAATTTTTTTGGTCAGACAGGAATATTTCTTACCTGCATGTTATCTGCCTCAAAGGTGTCAGAGTGTTGAACCGTCATATAAAAGTCAAATAACAACCACCGACCTACACATGACAAGAAATTGTTCAAATGAACTTGAACTTAAACGTATGGTTTTGTTATTTTAATCTATAGTATTTTTCTGAAGCCTTTATCCAGAGCAATGTACAGCAGATAAAATCTTAGGCGGTAGAATTCAGGGACAAGAGGGTTAAGGGGCTTGCTCAAGGATCCAACAGGGGTAGCTTTGGCAGAGCTGTGATTTGAAGTAATTCATTTCTATACACCAGCATGTTTGGGAACTCCGTGTTGCTTCAGGGGCCTCACACTTTGTGGTTTTGGACAGTTCTCATGCTAAATGCCTAAGTAGGCGAGAGAGGCTTTAGGTATGAGATCATCCTTTAATTGTTCAAGTGTACGCATGTGTCAAAATGGTTTCAATCCCAGTCGTATACAAATGTGGTTTGTGTCTTTTAACAGATGATGTGGTTTTGGATGATGTGCACAGCTTGCAGTTTGCAGAATGTTCACCTGCTTTGCCACTTCTTTTTATTTTAAGCAGCGTTTCACATTGAGTAAGGCATTTCTATATGTTGGACTGACGTTACCTTGTATGTCCCTCTACAGCCAAACCCTTCACCTCCAAAGTGAAGCAGATGCGCCTGCGCAAGGAGGACTTTGAGATCCTGAAGGTGATTGGCCGAGGCGCATTTGGAGAGGTATGCAAACAGACGGAATAAATTCTTCTCAGTCCCGTTACAGTCTTATAAAAAATCAAGTAAACACTTGAAATGAAATGCCTCAGAGGGAATCGTTTGTTGTATAAAAATACAGCAACATGCCAGGTAGCATTAATCAGTCGTGGTATTACATCACATTTGGGATTCTTGAGTACGACTAAAGCACTAGTACAATGCTAGGTATTTTATGTGGATGTGAGGTCATGTTTACAATGATTGTGATTCAAGACGTGTCTAAATCTTACAGCTTTAATGTCAGCTTTTCATTTACACTTGGCAGGTTAGGTTTTTGGTTCTCTCGTGCGGTGGCTTCCGAACCTTGGGGCGAGCCAAACAAGCAGACCAAGATCCCTAAATAGTAGGGATGTGCTAAAAAAAATCATTCCACTACATCAATGTTCAACTCAAATGTTGTTTTAGAAAGAAAGGGCACATTTTAAATGGAGTACAAACTACATTCACTCCTGCAGAGGCTGCAGTACAGAGTTTTGACTGCTGGATATGCAGTATGCATCATATCGCAATGAATCTTGATGTAATCCTATCGTGACGCATGTATTGTGATGTGTATTGTATCATGAAGTCTTTTCCGTTACTCACCCCTACCAAATCGGTAGATCGTGATCCACTTCCACCCAAAATGTCGTGTCACAAGACATATGAACACAGCATGGACCAAAGACGCGTGAAAAGAAACAAACTTTATAAGTAGATGATGTTATTTAGAAAGAACAGCAGAAAACACATGGGACACAAAACCTGATGTGTAAACACTCACTTGCCACAGTATTAGGTACACCTCCCTGTTTATACAATTGTTGCCCATATGATCAGTTCCACTTGCTATATAGAGTGCATTTACATGAACGTAATAATCCGATAAGTGCAGAATGTCTGATTTTGTAAGTACTTCGATCAATACGTGCACCGAGTAATCAGATATGGGGAATACCCTAGCTTTACATGAGTAATCGGATGATACTTTGCAACCATCCAGTAATGTGATACACATACAGCACGTGACACAAACTCTTTAAAAATGCATATGAAATAATACAATAATTCATTTTATTGAGTATGTATTGTTTCGGAGTCTCCAAAATGTTTGATAGCTGTTGAATTCAACCTATTAATTCCATGCCGCATTTCATTCCTGTATAAATAAATAAATAAATAAATAAATAAATAAACCTGTTACAGGCTATGGAAAAAAGTGGACAAATTAAGAATTTGCGGATATCGTGTAGGTTAGGCTTGAGCACACGCACGAATTTCGTAACCCAATTGAAATCAGGGAACTGGTATACATGCTGTGTGTAATCCAGTTACTGAGGTAAAATCCGGCTCTCTTTATCAGACTTTTTAATCCGATTTCTAGATTGGACTACTGATATACATGACCACGTGAATAATCAGATAACAGCAGAAATCCGACTGTGATCTGAATATTAAGCGCATGTAAACACTCGTGGCTCACATAATCGCACTCGTGCACTTTGTAGTTCTTCGATGATAGACTTTAGTCCATCTTTTTTTCTGTACTTAATTTGCTAGTCCCGTTTACTCTGTCCTGTAATGGTCAGGATCTCCACAGGACCAGCACAGGTCAGATAGTATTGAAGTGCTGGATCTAAATGTTGTAATATATAATAATATATATGATATTAGTCTGTTGTTAAAGTGAATGGGTGTTGATAGGATGGACGTTAAGCAGTGCATACCTGTTATATAGTAAAATGTGTATTTTACTATTGTGCACACCTGGATAAATCTGGAATGAAACAGGATGGTCAGTTGTTGGCCATTTTTGTGCAAATATATCAGTAGATGTGCCGAGAGAAACCTGTGGCTGCTCAGTGGATAAGACTACTAATTGGAAAGTCCAAACTCCACTGCCCAATATCGGGCCCATGGCAAGACCCTTATCCTTCAACCTGATAACGCAATACTAAAGGGTTCGCAGTCTTTTATGCACCACTGTATATTAGCCTATAGAAAACACAATTGTGAAATATATGAGACACTGCCATGTACGGCTGTGCTCATTTCCACACAACAGCCAATTCCTTCACATAAACACAAGAGTAAACTCATGGTTTGACAACATCTGGCACACGAGACAGTAACTTTCAGGTGCTGTTTCTAATTAGTACCTAATAAATGAATACTTCAATGGGATATCATTCCGGTAATTGCTACTGTGTGTTCATTGATTTATTGCAAGGTAATAGATGCATTCTGTTGAAGCTTAGATTGTCATAGGAATCGTGTGGTTGTGCAGTGCTTCTTAAAGAGAAACCACTTTAGTGTCAGATACAACACGCAAACATGCTGTTCATCATGATTACCTTGAAAATTGCACAGTTGGTGTGATTAATGTGATTAAAAATGTAACATGCTAGCCAGCTCTGTTTTTTAGTATACAGTGCTACCTCGGTTCTTGACCACGTCAGAACTTGTCAGATTCAGTTCTTGACATGTTTTGTCTAGGAGAATTTGTCTGCGCTCTTGCTTTGTGCTTGTCGTACCTGCTTGCATTTACATTTTGCATTCGTGTCATTTAGCAGACGCCCTTATCCAGAGCGACTTTGACGTTACAGTCTTACAATCCAAGCAATTGTGGGTTAAGGGTCTTGCTCAGGCACCCAACTGTGGCAGAGGTGGGATTTGAACCCTGAACCGTCTGGTCCATAGTCCAGTATCTTGACCGCTGTGCCACCACAGTCCCACTTAAAATGCTTAAAACGTTAACTGTAACTCGTTTTATCCAAAACTTGATTCACAATTCGGTATACAGCCATTCGGATGCACAATAACCTTTACTCAGGGAACATGTTTATCGTCTTTTTCTTTATCGTTACATCTAAAGTATTTTTGTGCAAATATCAAGTATCTTAGTGCAAATACGTTTCCATGGGTCCTGATTACAAGAGCCAATCAAAAGGAATGCTCCAGAGCACAGGCCGCAGGTAGCTCGGTAGCTATGCTAGCGCCCAGAGTTCACCAATAGAGCAAGTGTTTTTCTTTTACTTTTCAGTCCATTACTCAATAAATGACATGAGTTTTTCTCGTAACCCTTTGTTATGAAAAAAGTTTTGTTATTTTAGGCTCATTGTATTTGAATGTAATGTATGTGTTTGAAAAAGCCAGGTTTTCTCTGCTATGGTACAGTACAGTATAGGTTATAATCAACTCATAAGTTCATTGAATGAATTATTAAGTCAGGGAGCACCTGTACAGCACAACAACATTAATGCATATACAGTGTGGATTTTCTGGCACCCGGGAATGGATTCATTACATTTACAGTAATACTTATGGGAAAAATTGGGGGGAAAATCAATTCTTGGACTGAATTAATGACGGAAACGGAGGTACCACTGTATCTGCAAAAGAACCTGAGACAGATAAAGCATTTATCATTATCACCAGTTATGGTGTAATCACTGGGAAATGTGTGGCAGACAGGTTAGCATGCCAAGAACACCAACGCTATTGGGTTACATGGCGAGGCCTGGTTGTTGAGTTTTCATCCTGTGAACTCGAGGCTTCTGGACAAGAGAACTTGTTTAATGGGTGTTTTTATTGGGACCTTATTTTATAGTTACTGAGAAAATGGCCTTGTGCCAGGTTTGGCTGTCTTGCTTTATTGCATGTAGCGTCCCCTGCGTCTTCGGTGGTAGTTTTGCAACAGATCAGCATCTGATACAAGGGTTGATTTATTTACTGGTGTAACTTTTTCTTTGTTTCTTCCTGTAAGGCACCATTCCTCTCAGTTGCTCGACTGGGCTTTTTCAGCCTCATCTCCATGCTGCTTAGTTGGAATCAGCAGCATGTAGAACTCACTCACACTTTAAGGATTTGAGGCATGAACAGCACACTTAGGAAGCAAAACTGTGGGAGGAGGTGTAGATATCTGAGCAGGTGTCTTGCAGTAGAATGTGGCTTTCTAGTATTAAGTGCCAAGCCATCTTGTTATATTCTTTACCAGTAAGAGAAGTTTTTTTTTAATGTTTCTCAGTTTGAGAATTTAGTAGTGGTGGAATTCAGTATTAGCTCAAGTAAGACTTGAAACCGTTTCTAAGCTGCTAAGTGTGGCCTTTCAGATCCTGAAGTGAAACATCAATGCTGATCTACAGCAATGTACAAAAGTCTTAGGCCACCACTAGGTGCATTGTTTTATGGTAATGGTAGAACGACCATATATTCCATACGGGCCATAATTGGACATACATTTCATACTTAGATTTGTCACTCCATAATACTTTTGCCATATTTTAACCTTTTCACCTGAAATGTGAATGTAAAAGGGCCAACTTGGCATCCCGATGATGCTGCTATCGCTCGTGGGGTACTAACTTTAAATTCTTGCCACTGTAGCCAATAGAAGTCTTTTAATTAAAAAAAAAATTTTTTTTAGTACTTCATACAAATGTTCTGTATTTTCTAATTGTATTCGTATAAAGAGACCATTGCTGAAACAGTGTTATATCTAATCTAATGGTGGTCCAAGACTTTTGCACATTACTGTACATTTAATCTTGGGAATTTGCCAATGTTTTAATTAATGTGGGAAGCTGGTCTGATCAAGGGTTGAGGAGAGATGTATTGGCTAATGTAAGTGTCAGAAAGTAAAGAGAACCGCTGAAATTGGGAACAGCCGAGTGCAGTGTGTCCGTACCTGACAGAATCGCTGTATGAAGAACAAAAATATCTTCAGAGCAGTCGTGTTGGATTACCTTGGCATCAGACATGCTAGTCCTAGATCTCATGGAATGAAGACATTTCAAGTTACAGGTCTAGTCTTGCGTCTTGTTTTTTTTTTTTTTTTCTTTTTTGGGTTTCCAGCAGTTAGTGAAAGCTATAATCATGAAAAGGTAAATAAACGTATCATGAGCTGCAAAATAGCTTTGTTCACTCAGAATATCGACACTTGGTTGGCACAAGTTTTGCGTTGATGTTTGGTCATGTTTTAAGAAACATACCTAAATTAAAACACCTGCATTTCAGTAGGTATGAGCTGCTCATTCTACGTCTGATGTAATGTCTGTCCAGGAGTCTTATGGCAATATTTTTACTTTCGTGATGGGAATCCAATAAGTGATAAATCCAGTAAATACGCTTTCAGTAGATACTGTACTCTGAATTTCATACTCGATTTTCTCATTCGCCACAGGGGAAAGTGCAGCAGTGTGTGACATAAAGAATCACATAGTGGAAGTGATGAGCGCTGGGAAATGTAGTGAGGAAAAGCAGTGGTCGTACCAATATTTTTATTTCTCCCTTTTAAAACATTAATAAATAAATCACACGGGATAATCACTGCTTCAGTGCAAGATACAATATAAGCTTGTATACTTTTATGAATAAAAAAGGTTAATGATTCGGCCCAATTGTAGATTGACATAGGTGTTTTATTAAGTGATGTAGGGTGTCATGTGGCAGGAGTAATGACCGCTGGGAAATAGAAGGAAAAACCGTGGGCGTGTTTTAAGCATGTTTAAGATGGTTACATTATGATCCCTGTTTATGATCAATTCACCTTACTATGGATTTTTCAGAACATATATTCACCATACCTCAGGGACTACCTGTAATACTATAGTACAATTTTTCAGAAAGCTATCAAGAACTGAGAAAATACTCTTGAGACCTGTACCACCCTTTACTCATGCATACGCCCTTATCCAGAGCGACTTACAACTCATACAGTCTTACAATCCAAGCAAATTGTGGGTTAAGGGCCTTGCTTAAGGACCCAACTGTGGCAGCCTGGCAGAGGTGGGATTTGAACCCTGGACCTTCTGGCATATATATATATGCTTTTATTCAATGTAGTCAGTCTACAGCTTGTATAACACTGTAAATTTGCAGTGCCCTCAAAATAACTCCACACACAGCCATTAATGTCTAAACCACTGGCAACTAAAGTGAGTACACCCCTCAGTGTGACTCGTTAATGTTACAAGGTCTTAGGTGCGAATGGAGGAGCAGGTGGGTTACATTTGGTGTTATAGCTCTCACCCACTCGTAATGGTCACTGGACGCCACATGGCAAAGAACTCTCTAAGGATCTGCAAGAAAGAATTGTTGCTCTACATAAAGATCTCCTAGGCTATAAGAAGAAGCTAAAACCCTGAAAGTGAGCTGCAGAATGGTGGCCAAGACCAAACAGTGGCTTAACAGGACAGGTTCCACTCAGAACAGCCATGGGCAACCAGAGAAGTTAAGTACCCGTGCTCAGTGTCAAATCCAGGGGTCAGGGCACAACAAATTTAACACGGTTATACAAGCTGTAAACTTGTACACTATGTTGTGTCAAAGTGTCATATCTTCAGTGTTGAAAATGAAATGAAAGGATATAGTAACATAGTTGCAAAAATGTGAGGGGTGTACTCACTTTTGGGGGATACCATATTCTAGCGTAGGCACAGTCTGTCAGACTTTAGTTGGCCAAATTTGAACCCTGTAGAAAATATGTATTAAGTTTAAATACTTCGAGATACCCAAACTGCGTGCTAGCGAACAATGCGTGTTAAATAAGTACCATACTTTTAGTGAATTATTCTATGCTAACTAACGCTTTGGAATGCATCCAGTTCATATTTAATAGAACTTTTTTTGTTTTTCTGTAGTACCTTATATTTTGAATATTCTTGTTTTCAGGTGGCTGTTGTGAAGGTGAAAAATGCGGACAAAGTGTTCGCCATGAAGATCCTAAACAAATGGGAGATGCTGAAGAGGGCAGAGGTGAGTCCCATTTTTACATGTCTAGTTTCCAAAAAAAGACACGCTAAGACTAGCAGTAAAAAACATGGTCGCCAGGTCTGCCTATTTTTAAGTATATCTCTACTTTGGGCATATTAACGTATACCGGGTGGGAGGTTCTCTCGTGGGATCAGGCAACCTTGGAATCAAATGCGGCGTCTACCGTACTAAACGTCCAGCGAGCACTGTTGCGGAGACTCTGAGACGGAATTCCTACCCAGGAACATCAGGAATTCGATAATTCATTATTAAAAAATTGAAGTTTATGTAAGAGCTTTCTGTGAGATTGTTGCCTTGTTGCAAAGTAGAAATCCTGTTATTGCGTTATTGAGTCGCGTAAAGCCGGAGGTTTCCCATTATCTGATTATTTAAGTGCATGTTTACTCCTTGATCGGATTACTGACTTAGTCAGTTATCAGATGATTAAATTCATGTAAACGCACTCACTGTGAAGAGCAAAGGTGTGATTCATTTGACAATTCTTATATTATATAAGCCAATTTCATCCCTGGCAAGGCAACCTCGTTGTGAAAAGTTAAGTCATAGGTGTCAGTTTTTAAAAATATATTACATTTATTTCTTTTTAAATCTCCCCGATTTGTTAATGCATTACTACAAACTCGTTTGTCTAGATAAATTAGTTTCAATCTTACCTATATCATCGAAGCCACCGACGAGGGTTGGTTCCCTTTTTAAGTCCTTCCAAGATTTCTTCCTTGCAACATTTAGGGAGTTTTTTTCTGCCACTGTCAACCTAGGGTCACTTACATTGGGATTGGCCATACCTATTAAAAGATACTCGAAAATTGTTTAGCTGCTTTGAGACAATGTTTTATTGTAAAATGAATTCTAGAACTAAATCGGACTTGACTTTGCTTAAGTTCCAAACTCGGCTTTATTTGGAGAAGGACCTAAATATCGGTCGCTATCATGTCGGTGTGGGTCAGGGAGCGGAGACGGACACACATGAGCATCATTGGAAACAGAGGCTTGAACATGGCTCCAAAAAAAATGGCATTGTCCTGACTGCATTTGACAAGGGTTTATATTTAAATTATTTAAATGATTATTTAAATATTTAAATTATGCCAGCTGCAATTAAAGAATCGGGGTCAGGTGAGCACAATCAGTGTGCCAAATGTAATCTTTATTCTTCATTTCTGCATTTGTTTCCACTGGAGTGTCTTTACGCCCCCTACAGATCTGTTTATTAAAAAACACAAAACGTGCTTCAGTCTGTGTATTAACAAATACAGAGCTGAAGACCCAATCTTTATTTTTTTTTTTTAGCTGTCTTGAGGAAGAAAACCGGCAACAGTCAGTCAGTAACGCGTGCTTTGTGTCATCTTACGCTTTCACAGACGGCGTGTTTTCGGGAGGAGCGGGACGTCCTGGTAAACGGGGACAGTCAGTGGATCACCATGTTACATTACGCCTTCCAGGATGAGAACAACTTGGTGAGGAAGCCCCATGATTCCCATAATACTCTTAACATGTACACAACATGCATGTATGTAACGCAGATATATATATATATATATATATATATATATATATATATAT
>JAUZST010004109.1:0-16571 GCA_034779995.1 Parotocinclus haroldoi
TTGTGGCTTCTTTTCTGTAGTAAATGGAAATGTTAGGCAAAGACCTGTAGGTGGCAGTAGAGGGCTGGGGAGAAACTTTCGAGTTTTCGGGTAGTTATGCCAGAGATGAAGAGTTTCTTTCGCAGATATTACGTATTTCTTATTCGCTCTCACGTTCTTCGGTCTGATTAAACGGAATTTTGGTCCAAATTTAGCGAACAAAATTACACGTATATAATAGGATTTTTCTCTGTACTTTAGGATTTGGTCCGAATAAGCGGCTGGTCTCATTAACCGGTCGTCCAATTAACCGGATTCGACTGTATTACCTCACCCTAAATCGCCCCGTCCCAACTACCGTGCTCACAGAAATTAGGACATATTTCATTATGGGACATTTCATTTTGCAGTATTCCCTAATTTGTAAGCAGTATATCTTTGAATGTGTTGCACGCCTGGATGATTATTAACATGTGAAATGAAGTTGTCCAGACAAAAAAGGAAATATCTCAGGTTCAAACTGTCTACAATGAAATAAAATTGCATTTAAATCTGATTTAAAGTTGTACATTTTCTAGTAGTGAGGAGGTGGTGTGTCAACTATGTAGTGCGGATAGGGAAGCGAATATTACCTAACCCTCCACCCTCAGTCCCTTTCGCCTGGAAACACAATTAACTAAGTAATGTATCCAAAATATAGGCTGGTGAGCGTGCGGGTGTTGCAGCATCTGCCCTGGATTCTCCATCACTTCAATACAAGTTTTAGAATGTAGGTGTATTTTAATTTTTGTAATTGATTTGATATACTGTAATTCACCCACCAGCCACTTTAATGAGGTACACCTGTTTAGCTACTCATTCCCACAAATATCTAATTAACCAATCACATGGCACCTTAGTGCGTTTAGGCATGAGCATGAGATGTGGTGGCTTAGCGGTTAAATGACAAATTGAGCCACAGCCTACTTGAGTATCCATGTCCATTGCTTTATGACCACCGTGTTCCATCTATGTGCCATGTCACAAATCTAAGTTCCTCTTAAATTGGTTTATTGAACATAAGTTTATTCATTCTACTTAAATTGGCTCCACGGTCAGAAACAGTGATGAACCTATTAAAGGTGTTCAAATATCCAATCAGCCAAAAGGCTCTCTAACACATGAAAACTAAAAAGGTGAAAAAGGGCGCACCGCTGAGTTGCATCCCAAAGGGGGCAATGCGCAAATAACCGCGGTGACCGCCAGGGGGCTGCCCTTTATGGCGGGATATGGGGTTCGGCGCCGATAACGACCCTATAGCGGCATATGGCAGTCAGGGTCCGGAGGCGACCCCTCCGGCCGCGGAACCAGGATGCGAGCTTCACGAGCCGCGAGTCCGGGGTGTAGCCCCTACCAGCCGCGACTCCCGTACACCATCAGCTGCCGGAGAAAGAGACTGTGGGAAAACGTGCCAAAAGCACAATGAGGTGCTGATTTGGGACGTCTCCCAAATCACAAGGCACAGGGGGTGGAAAAGATTTGGGACGCTCCCCAGATCGAGAGGCGCAGAGGCGTTTCCGGAGCAGAGGCGTTTCCAGAGGGCGAGTGTGAGCTCGAGCGTGCAGTAGAGCACGAAGAAGAGGAGCTGGGGCGCGTATCAAACGACCTGGCAATGAACACTGCTAGAACTCCCACTTAAGTAGAGGGAGACACAGGTGTTCATCATCAGGTTGTTAACCAGACACTGGTTATAAGCTGCCTCACTGACTGCTCTGTAACAGCAATCAGGGCAGCACTGCGAGGGAAAAGGTAGGAACCTTAACAATTTGTTAGAAATGTGATTGTGGATGGGTTGATCTGAGTAATTCTATTGATCTACTTGGATTTTAACACACAGCCATCAGTAGGGTTTACAGTGAATACAGTGAAAAAATACAAATATTCAAAGCACTAGGAAAAAAAAACCTTTGCTGATGCCAGTGGTCAAAGGAGAATGGCCAGACAGATTTGAACTGACAGAAATCCAAAAGTAACTCAAATAACCAGTGGTTATGCCTGAGGCAAAGATGCATCTCTGATTACATACATTGAACTTTTAGGCAGGTGGGCTACAAAAGCACACATTAGTTGCCACTCTTTGCAGCTAAGAAGAGACAACTAAGGCCACAATTTGCTTTGATAAATCTTGATTTCTGCTGCAATATTCAGATGGTAGGACCAGAATTTGGTAAAAGATCCCATCCTGCCTTATTTCAACAGTTCATATGGCTGATGGTGGTGTAATGGTGTGAGGGATATATTCTTGCCTCATTTTAAGCTACTTAATACCAACTGGGTATCGTTTAAGCTCTACAGTCTAGCATTTGGCAATTCAGCCAACACATGCATTGAGAGGTTCAGTGACAGACAAGCGAAGAAGAATTGATCAAAGAAAGCTTGAATGGACCGAACAACAGACTGTGAAACAGAAACAGAAAGATGAATAAAATGAGTTGGACACTTGAGAAGAGAAATCCTGGACCCGGTCTCTGAAACTGTTCAAGGCCACCACGTTTCTAACTTGGCATTGTAAAGGTCCAACGTTCCATTCATTTGTTCTTCCTCCCACTTTCCTTTTCCTTCTTTCAAATACAGGCACTCAATAATAACAGATAAAGGAAGAGTCACATGCAGAGGGAGGAAAGGTGAAACTGATTAGAAAAGAGTGGAAAACACAGAGCCAGTGGGAAAAGCCCCACACTTACTCACAGAAAACTATGGCAGACGGTGTGTAAAGTGTAAAATCACAAAGAGAATATCAAGCAAAAAAGCGAAATGAAAACCACAGTGACCATTATCAGGTACATAGTATTGTGTTCTAAGCTATATTTCCTGACATTCTCTTTAAAATATTAAAAATACTGTATTGTTCATTTCCTCACTCTGTCATTACTCATTGCTTCTCTTCAGCACATCACCACTGGGCATTATAGATGATGAAGAGATTGGAAATCAAGGCCGTGAATGCTCCTCCGCACTATTCCCCAACCTCAGCTCACATTACACACCTCAGCCTTTCGGCCAGCTGTCCCCCTCACTCTCTGCTCCACAAGTTTACATGGGCAGAGTGCTCTCCCCCCTCAAGACGCAAAGGGATTACCCAAGTGCACTTCATCTCTGTTGTTTTTACAGTGTTCTGAATTGGGAGCCAATCCGTCCAAATATTGTTGAAAGAAAGGATAACAAATAAAGTGGGACTGCTATATAAATTCTTTGGGTGCCCACATATTTTAACAATGCCTCATAAAACACTGACAGCAAGAGGCTCTTAAAAATCGAGCTGTATTCTGCACTTTTAATCTGGTTAGGCCTCGAATGGGATGTGAATTAGCTTTTAAGTGCCCTGTAAGACAAAGCTTTCAGTAATAAAGCAGCCCATCTAGTGAAGAGAACTATATAGTAATGAAGTGGAAATAGAGTTGATCCACGCTACCCCCACGTACCACATTCTGGAAAGTAGTATGAATAACAAACATTCAGACAACAGTAAACTATTAACATTTGTTTTTATGCTTACCTACTTGGACCCATCCATCCTGGTCGTGTTATATTCAGTTATATCAGCATAATAGTGGACTTTCTGATTGGCTAGCCTGACTGCCTGACTGTTATACACTCACTAGCTGCTTTATGAAGTACCCCTTTTCAATTGCTCAATACCCCAAATATCTAATCAGCCAGTCACATGGAAGCAAGGCAATGCATTTGGGCATGTAGGCACGATCAATACGACCTTCAAAATGAGTATCAGAATGGGGATGTGTAAGGAATGTGACTGTGGATGGGCTGATCTGAGTAATTCTACTGATCTACTGGGATTTTAACACACAGCCATCAGTAGGATTTACAGTGAATGGTCCGAAAAAGAAAACTATCCAATGCAGTAGGAAAAAATATTTTGTTGGTGCCAGTGGTCAGGAGAAAGACCAGACAGGTTTGCACTGACAGAAAGGTAAAAGTGACTCAAATAACCACTGGTTATGACTGAGGCAGAAAAGCATCTCTGATTACATAATACATTGAACTTTGAAGGGCTACAGCAGCAGAAGCAAACATCACGTGCCACTTTTTGCAGCTAAGAAGAAACAACTAAGGCCACAATTTGCTTTGATAAATCTTGATTTCTACTGCAATATTCAGATGGTAGGACCATAATGTGGTGAAGGCAAACCAACAGTTCACTTATATCAACAGTTCATGTGGCTGCAGGTGGTGTAATGGTGTGAGGAATATTTTCTGGCTCGTTATGAGCTACTTAATACCAACTGGGAATCGTTTAAATTCCGTCTAGCATTCGGCAATTCAGCCAACACGTGCATCAACACATACATTTAGACTTTCAACAATGTATTGTGCATACCCAACATAAGAGTATGATTTATTTAGTGCTATCCAATATGATTGTAGG
The DNA here is from genome assembly GCA_034779995.1 of Parotocinclus haroldoi. Taxonomy (NCBI): domain Eukaryota; kingdom Metazoa; phylum Chordata; class Actinopteri; order Siluriformes; family Loricariidae; genus Parotocinclus; species Parotocinclus haroldoi. The sequence continues at coordinate 4,406 of JAUZST010004109.1, forward strand.
ATCGTTAACACCTGCACCTTTACATGTATCCCTGCATCTAAACACACCATGAATCAAACTGTTCCTCCACGCTGCACTCAGTACAGTAAGCCAACACCAGCTCTATGATCCTGAGCTGTGCCGCTCCAAACCCGAGATGACATCACTCCCCCACCACCTCTCTCCATTTTCTCAAACAAAGCTCGGTCCAAACCCAGGCCTGTAATTACAGGCCTAATCTGTGTGCTGCCAGGGGCAGAATAGAGCTCTGGTCTGGGACTTCGCCAGCCTTTCAAAACATGTGCTCTGAGTTTAGACCACAGACGTGGATTTAGCAGAGGAATGGTCAGTTTTCACGGAGAAGATATTGGTTTAATTCTCTAAGAACTTCTTGTCCGTCTAGTACGGAAGCCTCTCTCCACACTCTGTGGTGAACTCCATGTTTCAGGTAAACATCCACATTAGTCAACCTGCTTACTGAAGCAGCAGGTAAAGACGCTCCGATTCAGGTCTGCACACGAAAAACATTTTTCTCTTGAATCATAACCAAGTCATCAGAGATTCGTCGTGAAAAAAGAGACAGGTTCACTTCATTTCACAGCACGGAAGGCAAACACTGAATGTATCAACCCATAACATGGTATATTACAGAGCACGGTTTTATGATTCCAGCAGTTTGACCTCACAAGCATCATTCTGCTTTAACAAGAATACTTTGGGCTTTCTCAAGTCATGGGTGGGACTGTACTAGTGCTAAATGTGTCGTTTTCAGGCTTTGACATGATTCAAACAGTAACAGGGATGCACAAATTAGATTAAAATGCATGTATTGTAGGTCAGTTAATTTTAGCATAGTGAACAGACTGAATGAATCAGTAAATATGTTTACATGTATTACTATATACCTCTTAAGCCATCACAGGCCACACTGACCTGACAGACACATACACTGTCAGGTTAAAAAATAATATATTGTTAAAATGTCATACTTATAACATCAAGGGCTTGATCCTCAGTAGAATGACTTGGCGACACCCCTGCCTTAGTTTACACAGTGGGACCCGAGGATGTAGCAAAGCAGAAAGATAAGTGGGTACAAGGACATGCAAGGCTTTAAGGGTTAATAGCAGGATTTTGTATCGGAACACATTCTGTAACTGGAAGCCAATGCAGATGAAGAATGGGAGTGATATGTTCAGATTTCTTAGTGGATAGTAAGACTCTGTCTGCAGATAAACTGAAGAACATGTAAAGTTTTATCCAATAAACCATAAAACAGACAATTACTGTAAACTAACCCAGCAGTAATGAAAACATGCACCAGGATCTCAGCATCCTTACAAGTAAGAATAGAACAGTCTAGCAATTCTGCAAAGATGGGAAAATGAGGACTTATTCTGAGATTTATTATGCGGACCAAAGGTGAGTCAGAACAGAGACAGAACAGAGAACAAACCGACTGAAGTGCCATCAACACAAAAGATGCAATGTGAATTTCTGACTTGGTCCTGACAATCAAAAATACTTTTTTTGTGTGTTTAGTTTGGAAAATCGGTAGGGGATTGTGGTAGCCTAGTGATCAATGTACTAGACACTGAAGCTGATGGTCCGGCATATAAGGTCCTTAACCCACCATTGTTTGAATGGTAAGACTGTATGAGTTGTAAGTCGCTCTGGATAAATCTCTCTGCTAAATGCTAGAACGTAAAATGTAAGGTACCAGACTAGGGTCCAGGGTTTAAATCCAAACTCTGACTAGATGCCACTTAACTCAGTGGCTTGGATTGTAACTGACAAAAATGTAATGTAAATACTAGAAGTTCAACCAATGCATTAGCTCCTGAATACAAGACAGCAGCATGGGTGGAGGAAATGATTCTGTGTTTGAGACATAGATCTGTATATCACTGGCATAGCAATGGAGATTAAGGCCATGGGAACTAATAACGTTTCCGAGGGGCAGAGCCTTGGGGAACTTCCTGAGTAACCAGAGCTGATATTGATTGGTCTCAGTTGGATTACTCTATGGTGACAGAGCCGAATACATGGAAGCTTTCAGTTCAAATTGAGCTATTATTATGCAATCATAGCCGTGTTTCATATTATGATCTAAAAAATGGTTGCCACAATTTACATGGCTTTTCAGCTTTTCTTACACATACCAGTGAATAAAGCAATTGCAGGAGAGGCATGAGGTCAAGTTCAACATGTGTCTCACATGCCTCCATGCATGACAGACGTGGTTTGAAATGCATTATAACCCGATAGCATGACAGCATGATTCCCTCACATCTGATATCACACATTCTGTCGTGAATGCTGGGCAAGCAAGTTCTAAGTACCTGATGTGTCACCTGGTTAAACCTGGTGTCACCTTTATAAACCTATTTTAAACATTAAAGATAGCAACAAATTTTTTAAAATATATATATTTGACTTTCAGTTTCTAGGCTGTGCAGAAAACGTCTCCAATACAAATGTTTTCTGACTGAACCACCACCTTTAAGTCTGTGTCCCAAACCAAACAATATGCATTAAATGGCATCAACGTAGTAACACCACCGCATATGCAATGATTGTATATACAAGTTAGTGTGGACAAATGGTTTAGGACACAGCTTGACACTCTACTCTCACATGGGACACATTTCCTGACACCTGATAAGATGATAAGCATTTTGTGTAACGGATAGTGGTTATAATTAAAGAAAGATATTCTGTCAATTAAGTGCTGAAATCATATCAAGATATCAAGATTGTTAGGCAAGCAAATGTTGTGTTATGCTTTAAGCAGAATGAATCACATGTATTCCTTTGTTGGGTAATTAGGTTGGGACTTCTCCCCTGGAATCTTACAAGTTTCATTCAAACCAAATGGAACTGGAGACGTGCAGATTCCAAGGGTAATAGGCTCATTATAATAAAACAGAACATTCCAAAATAGGACTACGGTCCTGAAACGTGGCTACGAATGTACACGTCCACAGGAAAAAAAACTCACAACTAAACCAATTCAATCTGTTTTGCTCTGTCTGGCGGTATTATGAGCTCAGTCAGAGTCAGTCACGTTGTAGGACAGACTTCTCCATGACAGCAATGGACAGCACTGTGTTCCATCAGTAGATCCAAAATTCCACTTCAAACTCCTCAGCATTTGCCAGATCATACAATGTTCTGTTCTCCACCATGTCTAATGAGAAACTACTGGTGACAGTGGTTGTAACTGTGTAAGTGTCAGAAGTGCTATAAAATGGGGGAAACTGGAGATGGTTCCAGAGAGCCCAGTTAGACTGGGACCACCCAGAACAAAATTTCTAGGTGGGGTTGGGGACCAGCACACTGACTAGTCACAGGCCCCAGAATTTCTGTTGGTGGACCTAGTAGGTTTGTTTACAGAATAAAGAAAATTTGGTTGGAAATGCATGGACATGAGCAATCATTTGAATGTTTTATTATATGTATTATAGGCATTATCTCTCAAGCTTTCAATTTATACTTTTGACCGTCACATGAGATAGACTACTTCCCTATTGGAAATACATTTTGTTCTATGCTTCAAGAAATAACCAGTGAAAACATACTGGTGTCCAAAAACCACCACATCCATTGGATGAGATCTATTGAACCCCTAGAGCAATACATGGAGCCCAAAAGCTTTTCTCTGACCACCACTTAGTGTTTTGTTTGATAAATCTTTGATTAGTTCCAATGTTTTATACTGACAAAAGAATGGGTCTCTTGTAATTTAAGCGCCATCATACCACCTTCTTATCCAAAAATGTATTCCAGGGTTGCCAAGAGGATTCCCTGTTTACTGTCATTTTCAGCTTGATGTGGAAGGTACAAGACTTAGCCAGGAAATATGAATAAATGTCTGGGGAACTCATAAAATAACAAGGTTGATGAGGTTTCCATGGAATGCTGTGTGGACGATGCTCAAGTGATTTGAAGTGGAACTATTTTCATGGGTGAAACTGTCAGCTTTCAGCAAGAGACATCTTTTCCATGAGGATGGATGACCGTGGCGTGGTTGCCTCTGGATATCTGACATCTGTCGAAACCCTCCAAGTTTATTATAGGGGGCTGATAGAAACGCTACAGGGGCTCAAATAAAATAAACACATCCAATAAAACAAAAACCTAAACCAGTGGGTTGGCTGATTTTCATTTATCAAAGTTGTAACGTTTTCTCCTTTAGTACAGGAAACTAGTGTCACACACCATTATCACTGCTGTGCATTGTGTTAAATTACACATTTCGGATCTTTAGTCGTTTCAATTTCCCGTGGATTTCCAAAAATGGATTTTGTCCTGGAATCTGGCAACCCAATTTCCTTTTGCCATTTGCCAATTAAGATAACATTTTGTGATGTCTTTTTTTTACAGCTCTGAAAATGTTCTACACACACCTCGGTGCCAAGCCAACAGCTGAAGATTTAGTGCTACACTTGATCTTAAATGACAATGTTTTGGTTCAGGGAGTTTAGTAGGTAATCTGTAGTACACTTTCTTTAATAAGAAGAGTTAGCTGGTTAGTTCAGTTTCAGTCACTCTTTATCCATTCAGTTAAACCTGACTTTTCCTACTCAAACAAAGTGTCAAAAAATGGTCATAATGTAATTTACCATTAATGTTATTAGTGCAAAATGTTTAGGTAGAAGAATCCTCTCCAAGTCAATGCACTACTGGCTGACCATCAAGAATTTGCAAAGAAACAGCCTGTCCAAATGAATCCAGACAGAAATTAAACTGTGTTGCTGATTATGTATTTACGACCCAATTACCCAACACCCATTTGATAGTGTTTGACCTCTAGGGCTAGCTGGGTACACACAACTAGTCAATTCCTGCACCACTGGTGTAAAAACGCCTCATATAAAAGACATGATTCAACTTTACATGTTGCAGTGATCAACAATATGCACACAATTAAAGATAGCTAAACAATGGGAAAGACCCAGAAGCAGAGATGCAACCCATTGCCAGCCACAGCTTGGGTTTGCGGTCCTGTACAAAGTCCATTTTTGTGAAAATTTTTGCCTTTGTGCACACACCAAAAAAATTCAGTAAGCTGCTGTATTTGAGCTTGTGTCTCGGTGCATGACTCTGATGATCTATCTCTCTCTCTCTTTGGCCCATGGCCATGTCAGTAGGGACAATGAGGCCTACCTCCCAGAGCTCATTTTTCCAGACATTGCTGAATTCTTAGGCTATCTGCTCTCTCAGGCTGGTAACCCAAGAATGCAGCCATTACTGCACTTACATTGTTCTGAGGGGGAAGAAATATTCATTGCGGAGAATGGGAATCTGAGACCTCTATAGCTGACTCTGCAAGGACATTAAAAACGAAACGCTTCTGTTTCCAAATAGTATTAAATTATTTAAACGATGATCTTATACGATCTTCTTATTTTCAATTTAGCAAAACTAAAAATGACCTAATTCCAACATGTTCTTGTTTGATAAAAGGCACAACACAACAAACAGAAACTGCATTCTGTGCAACTTTTGTTGTTAAAGCCTCTCTCTTGTTTAAAGCCAAGTTTTCTCAGAGCTCTCGTTGCTCTTGTTATTGTTCTCTCTAAAACATCCCAATGCTCGAATCAACCTCGTTTGCTCTTCCTGTTTCCTTCTAATCTGACAACTCTTGCTTGTGCCTGGAGGCTGCTTGTGCATTTAATCATTCTTCTCCCCGTGGAAATCTCGCTATTTCGCAGTTGTGTTGGCTTGTTCATCAGTCCCTGCTGCCTTAGCCTACATGACCTCGGACAATTAAAAAAGCTGTGGAACAAAACAATGAAATATTGGGTAAACCTTTAGGTAGAGACTTCGGTTAATGGCTGATTTTGGCACTTCTGACAGTGGAACTGTTCTTAAAGGCCTCTAAGGCGTTTACCATCGTGAAAGGATCCGAGGCTCTCCAGAACCTATTTCTTTCACGTGCCCCTTAGAGGGCTGTCTCCACACAGGGTCTGGGCTATCGATGTTTCAGAGACGTGGAATACACCGTGCTCAGAATGACAGGAATCTAGAGCTCTTCTTGCTTGTCCCTTTCTGTGCAGGCCTTGATGATTTGGTATCTGAATAGTGACCAATTTAGACAGCATCCCATAAACAATGGGGGTTTGTTGATCAGCAAGGGACAGAGGGGAGAGAGTGTGCGAAGAGAAGGATGGGGGAAGTGAGTGTTATTGCGTTTGGCAGCTGCTGCGCTGGCAGCTTCTCCGCTGAGGGTTAGCGATGTGCTCTTTGTGGTGGTGTGGAGATATTATGTCAGTTCTTGGCTATGCGACGGCTCTCGCGGGAGACAGGACCCCGCTTCCCCTCATAAGCCCTCTCACTTTTCCTCTCTCTGTCATTCAGATCCTTTTAGCAGACACAATGCTAATCATATACACCAAAGAGCTTCAGCTGAAGTGCAGGGGGGGGGGGAATCTCCAAAAAACACTGGAGCGGAGTTTAAAGCATTTTCAGAAAACCACGTAAAAGACACATAACAGACCACTTAAAGACGGACCTTGCACAGCCATAAAAAGTTGGACCAGACTTGACAGCAGCTGTCCCTAATAACTCCTTATAATAAATGACTTACTACAAGCTTTGCTTGCTTTTATTTTGCCCTTACACTACTGCTGCTGCTGCAGCTGTACAAATAATTAAGCAGACTAGAAGTTGTCTCACAGTTAATACTTTAAGACAGAGATAGCCAATCAAAACGCACCCATACAGCTTACACACAAACATCAGTGTGTGTACACGCACAAGGCTGTACCGGGCTGTACCGCCACACATGAAGCAGGATTGTCTGCACCAGCGCTTCAGCCCTTGTCCAAAATTTTGATATAATGCAAGCCATCTATGCAGCATGAATTAAAAAAAAAAAAAAGTAACGAAATAATACATTCAGGGAAGAGGCTGTACATTGTTGCACCTATCAGAAACCCTGTAATCATTTACCTGTTCTACATCCAGCCAAGAACGGGCCGCTGTGATTGAAGATCTCATTATTAGAGTGTAACATGAAGCAAGCTTTAGATCAGATAATCAGAAATAAAACCTGTTTTCATTTAGTGGAAGAAACGAGGCTATTCAAACGCATAATAACCTATGCAGTTACAACTGACGACAAAGCAGTCTACATTTACCAAGTGCATAATCACTGTCAGTTACATGAAATAATGTTATATAGAGTTATATCCATATAATTTTAAGTCATTTTTAATATTTAAATATTGTTGGTACACATCATGAATGTAACAATAACGGGCTGTTACAGTTAGATCGCAAAGCTGATACAAAAACAAAACAGCCTTACGAACAAGGCTCTGTGCGCCCCCTGGAGTCCGCCTTAGCAAATTGCAAGAACCAGTGTGATTTCTGTCCCCAACAGCAATGGTATCAATCTATAGCTTAAACGGCTTGTAATACATTTGCCTGAAAATAAATGATGGATGATTCTGAATCAGTTATAAGATAAGTTATATAGATCATGTTCAAAATTAAACTTACTGTTTTTGCTTACAAAAGGTTGTTGGGTTGGAAGTTGCATGCAGGCAGGCATACTGCTGTTATGGTTTTTTATTAATAAGACAAAGCACGTATGTACAGTTTGTACAAGTGGATCCCTGCACTGCCCTGTTTTTCAGCAGTAACACTCCTGCTTTCGATTTAGAAGCCTATTAAGCCCGAAAACAAATTAATAAGCAGCATTACAACTCAAGTGTAAGGGTTATTACGGCAGGTTTCCAAAAGTCACTCGCTCATACGCTCGATCCGGCGCTCACTAAGGAGTGCAGAGTTGGGCAACATAATAGTCTGTGGGTTTTGAATCAGTGCCAAACAAATGCCCCTTTCCTGCTCAGATTTCCGCCCCAGTCTCATCACGACTTTGGTTTAAACGGATCAGACCAGATCTTCACACCTAAAGAAAAAAAAAAAGCAAGACGACGTTCAGGGTTTTTTCATAAAAGCATGCATATGAAAACATGATCTGTATTTGAATCTGACCCTCCATTAAGTGATGTACAAATCTTGAAATTGTTCTTACATTTTTGTACACTGACAGTCATGTAAATTATTCTTTGTGAAACAGCTTACATACAGTTATTACACTTGTATAGCTAAAATAGCTATTACTTGGCAAGTGATATTTTTAACTGAAACATACCATATTTCTTACTTTCAATGTTTAAAATCTTTCATTTTATTGTCACGCAAAGGTGAAACAAAAGCACACATCTGTTCTTTACTCAAATATGCACTCCACTGGATCAAACCATTTTCACACCAACTTTTGCTGCAACTCCAGCTGCAAGTCTTTTAAGACACGTTTCGATCAGCTGTGGACATCTGGGTCCTGATATTTTGGTCCATTCTTCCTGCCAAACTAGCTCGAACTCTGACTGACTGACTGACTGACTGACTGGGGATCGATATTGTACAACTGTTGCAACGACTCTTCAATCAGATTGTGGTCTGGGATTTAACCTGGCCACTAGTCCATTTAGGTTCTTGCTTTTTGAACCAATCCCGTGTAGTTTTGGCCGCATGCTTAGGGTTGTTGTCTCGCTTAAACAACAACGCTTGAACAAATGAGTTTAGTGGCCCTGTCTCATGTCTAATGCAGACTAGAAAAGAATTTCATCTATGATTGGCCTGTTCGGCTTCATCCATTTACATTTACAGTACTTAACAGACGCCCTTATCCAGAGCGAATTACAAAAGTGCTTTAGGACATCAGTAACATCATCCATTCCTAATAATCAGCAATCTAAATAAGAATACACTTCTGAAACTCTTATGGTTGTGTTTTAAGCGAGAGTGAGAGAATGATGGGGGTTGTTAGTCGAGGTAGATGCAGAATGGGTCTTTAAACGATGTTTGAAGATAGCCAGAGAATCAGCTGTTTGAACATTGGAAGTTCATTCCACCACTTAGGAGCCAAAACAGAGAAGAGTCTAGATGAATGCCTTCCTCATTCCCTGAGAGAGAGGGGGGGGAAACCAGTCGAGCAGTGCTAGAGGACCGGGGTGTGCGAGGTGCGGTGCGGGGTGTGATAAGTGCTGCAAGGTAGGAGGGTGCAGGCCGATTTTTAGCTTTGTAAGCAAGCATCAGAATTTTAAATCTGATACGAGCAGCTACAAAGAGTCAGTGGAGAGAGCGCAACCCATCTTTCCTTCTAGTCTGTCTAATTATTTCCTGTCCTAGCAGATGGAAAAATATCACTCAAGCACCACCACACTTCACTGTTCAGGGTGTTCAGTATTGAGACCATATGAGCCTGTGACCCTGTTCGAGCAATTGGAGGGATTCAAATAACAACCAGCTGCATCTAAACTGTGTTTTCACAGAAACAAGGGTAAATGTGCTAAATACATCGAGTATCCCGCCTACTTTAATACTAGTTTATGGATTCATGACATTTCAATTTCAGGTTTTAATAAGTACTGTAGTTCATATATACGATTATCACTCACATTCATTCATTCATTCATTCATTCATTCTTTTTTAAACACTTGATCCTAGACAAGATCGCATCAGAGCCCAATTCTAGGTGCCCAATTCTTCATAGGGCACATAAATGTAGACACTATGGGCACTTTTTAGAGATGCTCATTAACCTAACATGCATTTCATTGGACTGTGGAAGGAAACCAGAGTAAACCCATGCCACACACTGGGACACAGGACATGCAGTGACATGGCTCCATCCTACAAAGCTGATCTGAAAGCACTCACTACTTGAACGAGCGTGTTGTAGAATATCCATTTTATACCCAAGAGAAGACCATAATTACATAATGATTTCATTTTTCCGCAACGTGATCTAGAAATAAATGTCATTAATTATTTCTTTTGTTTCAGATATGCTTTAAGAAGCCAAGATGTTCAGCCACTAAACATAAAATTGGTTTATGTTGTCATATCCATGATTTATTTGCTTCAAAAATAGAGGTGTGATACGTATCACCTACAGTAATATCTCAACTGTTGTTTTTCATTTTTGTCATTTAGCAGACGCCCTTATCTAGAGCGACATGCAATCGATACGACCTTACAGTGCAAGCAAATTGTTCAAACGACTTCTGAAAACTTTAGACACAACATATGACTGAAGTATTGTCTCATTATTGTTATCGATAAAGTGAAAAAGCAGAGCGAACCTGATCCAGGTGTGGTCATCCCATACTATTCCAGGGTAAGTAGCAGCAAACGAGTTCAAACGCCATACTAACAGCCATATGTATGGATATTTTGTACGGATTATTTTTTACACAGAAGTTTGGCTACACACTGTATTACAATAGCCGCTACCATAAAGTACTTACCAACTGGTTGGACATCTGCTTGATTGATTCCTGCTCTGTTAACCTTCTGAATTTGCTCTGTGGAAAATTACGATCAGGCTCAGACATGTTGGGAAACAGATATATAGCTTGCGACCGAACACTTTTGGTAAACTGTAGTGCTAAAAAGGTGTCCGTTCTAACAGCTGAGAAAATGCAGCAACCAGATTTTCAATTAAAAATAGCTATAAATGCTCATTACTCTCCTAAAAATTCCTTGTTGATGCCAGACATAACAAGAGAATGACCAGACTCATTCGAGCTGATAGAAAGGAAAGAGGAACTCAAATTATGGCTCGTTACAACCAAGCTATACAGAAGACCATCCCTGAACCCACAACATGAACTCGAGCAGCTACAGCAGCAGAAGCTCACACCGGGTGCCACTACTGTCAGCTAAGTAAGCTCACACAGGTTCATCAGTAATCGGATAATAGAAGATCGGAAAAACATTGCATTCAGATGGTGGTGTCAGAATTTTGGTGTAAACAACATGAACGTACAGATCCATCCTGCCTTGAATCAACACTTCAGGTTGCTTGTGCTGATGTAATGGTACGAGGAACATTTATTTGCAAGTCTGGGACCTTAATACCAACTGAGCATTGTTTAAATGCCACAGCTTTCGTGAGGATTGTTGTTGACCATGTGCATCCCATTACGAGCACGGTATATCGTCTTCAGACTGCTACTTACAGCAAGATAATGAACCATGTCACAAAGCTCAAATCCCAAACTTTTTTTTTTAACAATAATGAGGAATCCAGACTCAAATGATCTCTACAGTCAAGAGATTCTGCAATCTGGACCTAAAAGTCCCCGGTGCGTGTATAGGTTTATTTAAAGTCTGGCAAAAATAGTCAGTCAAATACCAAATAATAATAGAAGTACACAGTCGCCCTGGCTATATGCTAGTAATAATTTTAAAATATAATACGTAACTACTACATATACTTAATAGTAATAAATACTATAATATTTTTACCCTTTATAGTAACAGGGGTTTACTAATTATATATCTGATACTGATCTACACTGCTCACAAAAACTAAGGAATATTTCAAAAGAAAATACTTGACATTATATTTTTGAGCAGCAAATCATGTGGCGGAATCAGTGGTTTTACTGCTTAAAATAACGGATCCACGTAAAACTAAACTCAAATCTGTATCTTAAATCTGTTTGTGTGGTGTGGTTTTTCTTTTTACGTTAGACGCTGCTGAGCTCGATGGGATGTAGCCAAGGGCAAACGGGACTAAAGGCTGCTAGAACTGCTCATTAATTATCTAACATATCTCGTACTTACTGTATTCATCTGTGTGATGAAGAGGATAGAAAAATATCGGGTAAAAAACGGCTGCGACTGCAGTTACAAAACCTCCAAATATTACAAACGTGAGTTTCTGCTTAGCCATGTTTGCTGGATTGTTGTCACTCGCCAGGAAGTTTTCTTTCCTTCCGGGGTGAACTCTGTGGAAGGAAAATATAAAAGACTAGGATATAGGATTTACAGTGGTTTTGAAACCAAATTAAAATAAACACAAACCAATGTGACCCGTTACCAAGATTACGACGCAAGTATGAAATAAAATAAAATAAAATTCGTCGCCATAAAACAGCTAAACATTGACGCTTTGGGCCTTCTACTTTGAAGAACTGCTTTGCCAAGTCTTTGGTCGTGTCCCAAACAGCATGTTAACTTACTAGATAGTGAGTCAAACCTCCATTGAAGTAGTTACTATTTTTACATAACCGTGCAGTCTTAATATGCTGTTTAACACACAACCAAGTTCTTACGTTCTCACCCGCATTTGGAAATGAGCTGCTGATTGGTGGATGA
>JAUZST010004110.1:0-16570 GCA_034779995.1 Parotocinclus haroldoi
CACACACACACACACACACACACACACACACACACACACACACACACACACACACACACACACACACACACACCGGACTGATACAAACAGGGCAGCCTTCAGAGTTTTGAGGCCAGAGTGTTTCAGGAGAGGAACAGGGCGCCCCGGATAGAGAGAAAAAAGTGAAAGTGGGACGCTGAAAAAAAAGGGAGATAGAGAGGGATGAGGGGAGAAAGAAGGAAAAGAGAAAGAGAAAGAGAAAGAGAAAGAGGAGAATGTGAACATGAGATGAGAGAGGGTTATTTGGCCAAAATGTAAGAAAGAGGATTCGAAACAACGAAATAAAATGCATTAATTACTAAAATCATTTAAATAAAACAAAACTCTGTTGTTTTTAAAACGTGCATGAATGGGGTCGAATAATTGCTATACTTTTTGAATTAATTAATTAATTAATGACTGCATTATTACAGAATGTGTAAATCAGATATCGGGAAGAAGATAAACGGACAAAAAAATGACATATCTAAAATAAATAAAATGTAAGGAAATGCAAATACAGAAGCAGTAGTTACATAACAGAGGATAATTATAGCCTATTAATTATTGACATTTTAATCGCCTTCTATGTTTTATTCAGATGTTTGTAATTAAAGACAAACCGCCAGGAATATTATGAACATCTAATCTAATTAGTGGGTAATAATTAACCGCTTAATAAAATTTATTTTCGTTTCTTTTTTTTCTTTTCTTTGTCCTCTATTACCTGCAGAACTTTATTAATTGGGTCTCTTCCGGGCACTAGGACCCAGTGCTCACGTGAGCGCTCTCGTGCGCCCCGTTTTATACTCGCCGCAGGCGCGAGAGGCGCAGATCGAGAGCGCGTGGCGCAGCGGTTGTGTCTGTACCGGACGGAGTCTGATCTCGGTTCCCTGATCTGAACCTGCGGCTGTGGGTCGGGGGCACCGGTTAACCGGGGCCAAGACCGAGAGCAGCATCAGCATCAGTCTAATCTGACTAAGAGCGCGCGCTGGAACAAGAGACGCGACGCAGAGATGAGAGGAGCAAAACAAACCGGAGACAAACCGTGAGCACAAAGGATTCGGTCCTGCGCGTGGAGGCACCCGGATTTCACCCGGGTCATCGTTTAAATCCGGGATATCTGGCCTTAAGCCGTTCCGACAGATCCGGAGCGCGTGGATGCAGGAGCATGGAGCAGAGCGAGAGGGCAGGTGAGAGCCGGAGACCGTGACCTGATCACCTCAGGATCAAGTTTAAGATTAGGCTTAGATGATGAAAAGTTTAAATAATCAGGCTTTGATCCGCACGATCCTAAACAGCTTTGATGTCGGAAAGATCAAAGTTATCCTTATTTATTGAGCTCAGTTAAGATTTATTTTATATTAATATTGTAGATTATATTTTTTGTAGATTAAATTCCAATTTACCAGACTATAGAATCTGATCAGTAATCCAGCGTGTTGTTTAAATCCTAATTTCAATATTTATTATGTATAGGTAATTTATTTATTTATTTATTTGTTAGTCCTCAAATCTATGTTTTTGATTTATTTTTGTTTTTCGCGTCGCTGACAATTATGCATTTATTTTTTTAAAAACACACATTTTAAATAGAACATGGCACGATGCTTTTGTATGTTATTTATTTATTTATTTATTTATTTATACCTAATCTCTATACAAACTTCAGATACACGTCACTTCTTTACTCCTTTCTTTTTGGGATTTAGGGATTTATATTTTTGTTTTATTTCTTATTAATTAATATTATTTATATGACATTTTTTGCCTGCTGTTTGCACTGAACGCATTTTAATATATTTGATCAAATCTTCTTATTTATTATTCCTTTTTTTACACTTCCTCCCTCCGTGTAAAATATTTATTTATTATCAATAATTCTGATATTTAAAATTCACAATGAACTAAGTAATTAATAAGCCTCTGTTCACCTGCACTTTCTATTTCATTTCTGTCCTCTTTCGGTGCATGAAATAAATTATTGTTTGGTTTATTTATCAGTTTGTTTATTTTACCACATTCAAAACATAAATAATAAATAGTCAATAATCATTTGTTTCTTTATTATTACTCTCTTTTTTAACACACATTTAAATGCAGTCAGAGGGACATGGATAAACCGCTTGGTTTATTGTTACAAAGAGGTTTCCATTTTTTTACACTATTTATTTCTTTAGTTTTATAAGAAGCTGCTCTTGTTTGTATTTTTGATTGCTCTTACAGTAAGGACATGATGACGAGGTCTTTACCGTCTGGACGTTTTAACCATAAAGGAGACTCGGGCAGGTCGATCCCGTCTGTTTGCTAATGCTTTCTAAATGCAGAGTTTTAGCTCTCACAGCGAGAGAGAGAGAGAGAGAGAGAGAGAGAGAGAGACAGAGAGAGAGAGACAGAGAGAGAGAGAGAGAGAGACAGAGAGAGAGAGAGAGAGAGAGAGAGAGAGAGAGAGAGAGAGAGAGAGAGAGAGAGAGAGAGAGAGAGAGAGAGCGAAGGAGACAGCGAGAGCAAGCACAAGAGGGAGATGGCAAGAGCGAGCAAGAGAGAGAGAGAGAAAGAGAGACAGCGAGAGAACGAGAGAGAGACACAGAAAGACAGAGAGAAAGAGATCTATAGTACTCTATTGTTAATACATATAATAACTTACACAGGGGGATTTACGGAGGATCTGAAACCCATTTATGAACATTATACCTTACGTGGATTTGCTTGGTAGGTGCTTGGCCGTTTTCAGTACACCTGCCCACTCTGCTTGGTAAAGTTGCATTTGATGCTGCCATTTTTCCCATCCATTATTAAACATGAGCTGGACCACGGTCCTGGAGGAACAGAACTACCCCCTCATTCCATGTACAAGAAGTCCTTTTTTCACTTGTCGGTGCCCCGTGTGAGGCTCACTCAAAGCACTTCTCTTCCTGGTAGCCTGTATGAGGAGCTCTCATCAGACCACGCCCATTTTGTGGTCCACTATGCTAATAGGTGTCAGTTTGCACACACAGTTTGGCTCAAACGCTGCTCAGGCACGCATTCGGAACACAAATTTCGGAAACGCTCTAGCAAACTGGAGAAAAAAAGAAGGCAAGAAGGAAGATTGACTCGAATCCAGAGCAGACGAAAAGAGAAAGCCTATAAACACACCTTAAATAAGCTGATCGGCGCAGGCCTCAGAGCGTAGCGCTGCATGCATACACACGACGGGCCGATCAGAGAAAAGGGATCCACTATTCTGAAGGAGAAATAATCTCGTAAATCCATTACGAGAGCAACGCAGGATTATACTAACGCTTCCTAAGGCCAGACACGCATTACACAAACTAAAAAAAGCCTCGCGAGTGTATCAGAGTAACAAGCTTAGGAAGGGTGACGCCACCATCTCCCCTACATTCTACTCTCCTGCATTTGTATTCTGCTCTGGACCACCGATGAGATGATGTTTGGGTGGAGGATTATTCATAATCCAGTAGTTCTCCTCGCATAATAGTTTCATGCTACAAAGAAGCGTAGACAAAAGGGCAAACGTTTCCCGAAGCAAGATTTTTAAGGCTATATTAATATATTTATAATGAATATTTTGCATGATGGTCGTTCGCAAACTGAAAAAAAAATTCTCGACTGACAAAAATAGACACAGATACGGAAAATGATTATTATTATTTTAGTAAATTATAGAAACAACAAAGCAGTTGGGCTGGTAAAAGGGTTTAACTAAACTAAATAATACCCTGTTTATTTGGTTAATGTTGAACCCAGAATGACTCTTTCCTGTATGTCCTCAGCCACCCAACACCAGCCATCCAGATGGTCTTTTTACAGGCCAAAGCATTTTCTGTTCTAATAACTGATGCCGTTTTCTTTGCAACTTAAAAAGTCTGCAAATATTTGCTCTCTCGGGAACCTATTCAGCATCAATCTTAAAAAACGCTCGCTGGTTATATCACCCTATTTACTGGCTATGCAGTTGTCTTGTAAGAATGTTTTTCTTACCTTAAGGTAAAAAACTATAAAAGCAATCAGCCTACCATTGTAAATAATATGGATCAAAAGAGAGTGAAAGTTGTTTGAGCTTTACGAGAACAAATAGAAAGAAAAATTAAAGAAAATAATTACACTCATTTTCAGTGAGAACAAAAAAAAAGTTAAAAGAAAAGATGCGTTTTCATCAAATCTTATTTTTTTCCATTTCACATGGATTATATAGAAGGATTGTAAACAAACGAGCTGCTCGAGCAAGTGCTCAAAATTAAATGCCCCCTAATTTTTGTGAGCATAATACAAGATATTAAGGAAACGCATTACGGGAGAATACAGTTAAACCGAAAGAGGTTTAGAAAGAGGTTTCTGGAAGGATGAGGTAAAATATTATATTAATGGATGCTTTAATGACCAAGACTTTCTAATGTATTATAAAATATGACATCAAAAATCAGTTTTAACTCTGAACGTAAACAGATGGTCACTTCATCAACCAATTAGCGCCTCGGATCCACAAGTAGAGGCGGGAGTTAAAGAGTTTGAGCGCAGATTTCACACGCCGTTTGTTCTAAAGACTGGTTGATGTGTTGATGAGACTCATTAAGTAAAGTTTTCCTGCAAAAATACTTCATTTATTTATGTATAAATACGCTTTATTACATTACAGAAGCATAATAGACTATGTGACGATGGTAACGTCTATTTTGGTCAACAACCGTTTCCCAGAAAGTATTATGAACTTTAAAAGTTTATGTTGTACAGGAGTAAATAAACAGATGAATAAGGTAGGCGTGTCTATGTGGGGTCACGTTTATATTGCATTGTAGGGACATTTGATCCCCGCAAAGGTAGAAAAGACCTGACATAGTTTACCTTGTGGAGATTTAAACTGTTAACAAGCAAATGGATCAAAACATTTGCTTTGTGTCACTGAAGTTAATATTATAGATAGGTGTAGATGTAGCCATAATTACCTCCAGTAATGACTAGGTCATCAGAACGTCCCCACAAAGACAGTGAGACAAGTCGTAACTGTAATTAGTAACAACCATTATCAGACTGCCCAGAGAGAGAGAGAGAGAAAAGGAAATTCCTGTTCATGTAAACTAATTAAAGCAGAAAACCATCGTCATTAGTCTGAAATCGGTTTCATATTTAAGCTAGAAGCAGCATGATTATAAGTGCGATTATAGAAATGTGCTGAACAGCTTTTCGGCTGCCGTGTTCAGCAGCCGTGTGATGCTAAAAAAAAAAAAAAAAAATTACAAATCAGCAGATAATGATTTGATCAACTCCCACTTCACTGGGCTCCTAATGTGGAAAATCTGTTACTTTTGCATTACTCTACAATTAACTTGTAGCACTCGTGCCAAACGTGCCGTCTAATTGGACGCGGCTCGCGGCCTCACGTTGCCTGGCAACCGCCATCCCTATTAGCATGTAATGGCAGTGTTTGGTGCGTATTGCTTATTTAAAACGAGGGCCCTACAAAGATAGAAAGGAAGAGAAATAAGAGGCATTTAGTAAAAGCATTTTTAATGAGCGCCTCATCAGATAAAAGCTCCAGTCCAAGCAATAAAGGGTTAAGGACTTTGCTGACTGGGCACTGGCAGGACATGAATCCTCGTTCTTTCATTTGATAATCCACTAATTTATTCGGTGAATGCCACTTATGGAATTCTGCTGCTGCTGCTCTAAGAAAACATGATCATCTGGAAACTATTTAGGACTAGGACTAGATCTAGTACATCCACTGGAAGTAAAACGGTGCGAGCATTCATCCTGAACTGCTTGCAGACATATG
This sequence comes from Parotocinclus haroldoi, assembly GCA_034779995.1. NCBI lineage: Eukaryota > Metazoa > Chordata > Actinopteri > Siluriformes > Loricariidae > Parotocinclus > Parotocinclus haroldoi. The sequence goes on from JAUZST010004110.1 coordinate 5,795, forward strand.
GAGAATACGACGAGCACAAATGCTAGGCTACCAGCATGACCTCAAATCAATATCACGATTAATTAAACATTTTAGCTGTTTAATCATTCATTTTTAAGCTTGTTTTTGCCCTCAAAGCTCAGACGGTTAGTACTGTAAGTACAGTCGAACAGCGGGAATTCAAACTTGATTGGTTCAAAGTCGGAAGCAAATTTCCACTTTAAATGGGACTGTTCCTGCCCCCCAAATTATTGTATTTTAGGCATTTTTTTTTTTTTATCTTTGCAAGTAAAAGCATAAATGAGGGGTGCCCCAGTTCTCATTACAGAAGGTTTTTCAAGAACCGAAAATGAGTATCAAGCTAATTTCTCCCATGAATGGGTTCCAGATCCCCAGAAAATCCCTCTGTATAAGTATGTATTATAGGTTATTCTATGGAGCTCCTGATTTATGATGGAGAAATGTTCGGATAAATCCATCATAAGTAAAATAGATCATGAACTAATGAGTTTAATATAATCTATACTGAATTATTAACACTTGCGTTAACCTATAGTTATCTAAAATAATTCATAATAAAGCTTATTTCATTCTAAAGTAATGAAAATCTCAGTTAATTCAGTGAGTCATGGACTGAAAGTGAAGAGTGAAAGCAAAACACTTTGGCAGATATTGGCAGAAAATAAAGATATCAGCAAAGATAGTTCATGAAAATCACAATATTGTTATAGGTCATAATCACCCAACTTCACACTCAGCAATACCCAACCAAGGGTACAAGCACACACGACTTTGTAATTGCCCAGCGAGAGGGGTGCGACCAAAGGTTGTCGTTCGTATTTTTGACATTTCTTTCCTCTCTTAATATTTCGGTTCGTCAGATCTGCTTCACAGCCGCCGCTTCCTCCCTTTGCTCCAGGCCACCAATCAGAGAGCCGTTTCTATGGTGACAGGAGCAGCGGGAACAACCTCCAGATGGTTTGGGAGAGGTTGCGGAGAGAGTGAGGGAAGAGCAAAGACGAAGGTGAAATATGGGACTTCAGACTGATAGCTGTGAGGGACGGTGTGACCTCTGTGGCCTTGGCTCAATCTATGAGCGATAGCACGCCCGGTCACATCACGGGAAGACCCGTCTAACTAACGTTCTCAGACCATCTTAATTCTCAGAAAGAGGACTTCCAGTTGGAAGACAGACAACAGAAAAAAAAAAAAATATTCTCAAACACAATAGAGAAATCATGACAGATAGATCTGTGATGTTAGGAGTTACCTAGAAACGACCAAAGTCATTAAGTAATATTATGATTATACAAGTAAACGACTGCTTTAATGAATTATAGTAAAAAAATTACCTTCTTTCACAGCTCTAGTTTGAGTTTAAATGTATTAAAAAGAAGCTCTTAATGAACAGCCTGATCTTACCAATGAGCCGAAGTGAGCAGATTAAATCAAACATCCTGGGCTCTTAAATGGATTTACAGCTCGGCTGAAGAGCAACGAGAAGATCAGTTTTAGTCCCATCAACAAAAATGAAGTGAATGAGCTTCTAATTCTGGTTTTTATTTTAGGGATCAGTCAGAAATATTACGGGAGAGTTATACAGCATCAGCAGCTTCATCGCTTCCATCAGCTCCGTTCTTTCTGATTTTCTTCAGCACGTTGTTCGCCGATGTTAAACTCGCCGTCTTTCATTAATCCACGGCTGATCGGAACTTTAACATTTCTCACTTTACTCTGTTGGTAGAATAATGGATATTAATAACTTAATAAATAATAGAAATCAGAACTGTTTTATTTACGTAATGGAAATAAATAAATGTATATTATTTATAAATGTATTTTTATATAATAGATATATATACTGCTCACAATTAGGGTATATTTCAAAATGAAATATCCGTTGTTTATACGTTGTACATAACTAGCACCAAGCAGCTACATCTGAACAGGCTTGTGTTCTTCTAAACATTACTATCACTATCGTTCCCTGCCTGTTTGGGAATCTTCTTAGATGATTTACTGATGTTTACGTTCAGTCCGAACATATCTTCGTTATAACATTCTTCGTTCATAACTACAATCTTCAATTAACATCTCTTTCTTTAGAAAATCAACAAAGCATGTCGTGCCCAAACATTTCCTGAACTCAAGGACTTTTAACAATAGTTAAGGACAGACATATGGCAAAGAAAAACATTTATAATAATATGAACGAGCGAAATTAAGATAGGACCACAGAAAGAGGAAGGTCTGTAGCAAACTAGAGGAAGATATTTAATAAACAAAACTGCTGAGATTATGCTTTGCATGAGTAAGTTCTCGCTTCCCATTGATTCTGGAATGGATAGAAGGCCATGGCAGGAGGAGCTAAGGGTACGATCCGGAGCCGAGGGATGAGGGTCATAAGGGTGAATTTTGGATGTACTGTTATCCAGCTGTGATTTAGGAGGGAAAGGCATTACAGTTTCCGGTCTTAAGGTTATAAAGGCATCAAGTTTCTGCATCATTTATTCTGAGTAAAGCCTAAAGTTCTGCAATCTTAAACTAAACTGTGATTCGAATTTTGATTTAGGATCACCAGTGACTTGCAACTTCTATCACCCGGTTCTACCACCTACCACCTTTTAACAAAAAATGTCAATTAAATGCTGTATTCCTTACATTATTTTTTTTTCACTGCAGACAGTACAAACCTGAGATACTGCCTGTTTTGTTCACAATCTTTTTTTAGAATTCTCCACACATTCTCTATTGGGGACAGGTCAGGACTGCAGAGGGTCCAGTCCTGTGTCTCCTTCTTTCACAGTTATGTCTTTGTATTGTGTGTAGCATGTGGTTTTGTTTGTGTTTTGTCTTGTTATAAAATATATGGTCGTGTTAAAGGCAGTTTATGTTGCTCTAAAATCTCAGTGTACTTTTCTGCATTAATGCTGCATCACAGAAGTGTAACCGACCTTTACCATGGGGAGCACAATCCCTGTTTCCATGGTGATGGTCCATCCTAGATGACTCAGAGCCTAGAGAAGTGGGCGGAGCTTCTGGACATGGTTAGCATGAGGTTTCTTTTTTGTACATTTTTGTACATTTTGTACATACAGTTATTTGATGAGAAAACTTAGAGGTTACATTCTATTAAATCAAATGTTTTTCTGTTGCTGAATCAGAGGGAGAAGTGAAAGTGGCTGTAATTGAAAAGGAGTCGGGTGTAATGGGTCACAGAGCCTAATTGAAAGGAGGTAAACAGAGAACTCTTATCTTGCAGCAGCTGTTTAGTTTTAATTGAAGCGTTTACTTTAAGCCACCGCAGGCCGACATCTTCCTCCTGCGTGGCTCGCATTCAAAGCCGGACGCATTGAGGCTTTTCAGAAACAGAACAAACACTGGCGTCAAAATAAACTCCACTATGAATATGAATCAGGCCTGAAGGGCCGGGACGAGCTCCAGAACCGCCCGATGACACACCGTGGAGCAACAAAAATCTTCTCACCCAGCATTGATTGTCGGTCTAGGCTTACTTCATTTGTGATTGACCATAGATATTAGAAGATAATATACAATTATAAAGCTGCTCTGAGACAATGCTCCAGTGTAAAAATAATTAGTCTTTAGAAAAAGTTATCCAACAGAACAGGATATTGTAATCATCTGACATGAAATCTGCACTGTAAACAAAAATACAGCAAAACAAAACTAAATACAAAAAACTCAAATGTTTAGTCATATTTGATTTTTATTTTTGGATTGGCAAGATTATGATGATGATTATTATTTTTGTTATTATTTCTTTACTAGAATAAGAATTGCAATATATTTTGTTCAGCATTTATATTTGAATTACTGAAGTTTCTGATATTTAGTTTACCTGCATTTTTATTTCATTATATACAGTATATATATATATATATATATATATTGTTGTATAATTATATATTATATTATATTATATTATATTATATTATATTATATTATATTATATTATATAAGATATAACAATTAATATATATGATAAGAATTAACATATTTAAATAAATATTTATAAATATATTTACATTATTATATTATATTATTGTTATATATAATAACAATAATATAATTCACATTTGAAATGGTCCATAAAACCTAGGTTTAATCAGATTTAATTGAAATGAAACATGTTTTTTTTTAAAAAAGCACCACAATGCTCCAGCAAACAAAACACTCATTCATTTACTTTGTATAGCCAGAGAATTAATTAATTAATTAATTGGTTTTGTAAGGATGAATGGGTGATGTTGGGCTCTCTATCAGAACTGGAGATATAAATATCAGTTTTTACGCGTTCGAAACGTTCAGCTTTCAGTCGTGTCTAACGTCTTTATCTAAGGGACTTACAGCTTCTGCTAGTTTTAAACAATTAGAATTAAAAATGAAGTGAACGTGACGAGGACCGAGTGTCATTATCTAATGATTCATGAATAATCAACAGCAGAGCAATTTGAGCGCTCTAATGCCTTTCTTTTTCCCTCGAGAACAAAGGTTTATGATGCAAATGTTGACATTTTCATTTTGATGTACTCACACTGCACACGCTTTAGATTTAGCTCATCTTTAAATATTAATGTTTAAAAGCACAATGCCTGATCATTCAGCGCTCAGCATGATGCTTTAATCAGAATCATAAAATAAATCTAAAAATTATATTTAAAAACATGCTTGTCTATCAGAATAATCGAAATAATGCATGCCCACTTTAGCCCACTCATGCCCGCTCAGGGGTTCTGGCTTGGATGTCAGGCTGGTGTCGGAAAGGCTGGGAGATGATCAAGTACTGAAAAATGTGAAAAAGGCAGAAACGGAACCCGTTTCACTCTGATTCTCTTTATCTGGCTGAAAGAAGCAAGACAGATTTTGTGCTTTGACTTTAAACAGGAAGAAGAAACATGGCGACTGTCAGCAAAATCCGTTACAGGAAGTGAACCGAGGCTGCTGCTGCTCCTTCCTGTCTACTTTTTAACATCCACACATCATTGAGTCAATCAGAGCAACAAGGACAAAACTGCTAACAAATCTCACAAACAGGACTGAGAGAGACCGGCAGAGAAGGGGAAAAAATAATCAATAAAATAAAGCAATAGATACTCAAAAAAAGCAATTTCGAGTGCAAAAAACAGGAATCGATGAAGTGACTCCAGAGACTGAGGGAAAATGGACTGAAAAAATCTAACGTGCAAAAGAAGAAAACAAAACGTAGCGGAGACTATGAAAAAAGGGAGAACTGGGAAAATTCCGTTGAGAAATATTAAATGATTATTAAAATAACAATGAAACAATAATGCAAATGTATTTAAAATATAAAAAGGGAAAATCTCAAATCTTGGAAAGTATTTATTATTATTAGTAGTAGTAGTAGTAGTATATTGTATAATATATAAAATACAATTAATAATTATTATTATTATAATAATAATAATAATGTTATTTTATTATTTGTTATTATTATTGTAGTAATATAATAGTAATGTTAATAAATTTAAGTATTTTCTTATTGTTGTCTTTAAATAATAATAACTACAATAATATACAATAATAATTATAATAATAATAAAAGTTGAATTGTTTTATTATTGTTATTTATAATAAGAACAATTATTATTATTATTAGTAGTAGTAGTGTTAGTATTCATTTTATATTTTTATTGTTTTTATTATCAGTACTACTAGTGCTGTTGCTATTATTATTATTATTATTATTATTATTATTATTATTAGCAGTAAAACCAGTTGCTAGAAGCAGCTGGTTTGAATGTTAAATGTTAGGTATGGGTTACAGTTACGGGGTCCAGAGATGGACTGGAATGGCTGTGTTTATTCTCTGGTTGGTTCTGGATTTTAGCCAGCCGTAATATTAATAGTGTTTTGAAAGCATTTGTTGTGAAAGTTTTCTCTGTTTTAGAGGTGGACTGTTTAAATATTAAAATAACAAATTGTTTTAGTTCCACAAATGACTTTGTTCTGCACTTTGGTTTGCTTTTCTTTTTTGGAACTCCAGATGATTGGGTTGTTTTTTTTTTTTCAAATCTTCCAAATCTGCATTCACGAGAGCGACAACTTACACATCCCTCAGAGCACCTGTGTCCAAAAAAAATAAAAAGTTGTTTCACATGCACTCATGCTGCTAAAGTATTTTGCTGAAGCTTTTCCAAGTGTTGAGTATTTTGCACCATAATTGGCCTTTGACACTCAATTCAAAGAGACTACAAGGACGACGTTTAATGAGGAGAAAAGAAAGTGCCGTTTAAATGGCCTCCATCCATCAGCAGACTGACGGTGTGTCAACATGCTCGCAAAGAATCCATGTGTTTTCGCTTTCTCTCCCTCACACACTTACACACACTTACACACACTTACAGGTCCTGCAGCAAACCTGAAAATGATGTGAAATAAAGTGAAATCCAGCAGCTCTTCCTGCACCACTGATAGCTCAGCCATAAAGCCTCTTAACACACTCTCACATTCACAGCTGGGATTTACGCAAATATAAAAAAACAATAACAGAATAAAAACAATTATCCAGTGGGAAATGATAAACTAGGCAATTTCATGGCCTTGTTGTGTTCTAGTCAGGCAGATTTGTAAAATCACAGGTCTAGATCATCTTTATTTCGGACCTGAAGGCTGCCAATGGTTTCTAAATCACCCTCCTGAGCATACTTCACATCGCCTCGTCTCCTGGGATCAGGCTCTCAGATTAGGATCAGTTAATCAGATAAGGGTTTGAGTCAGGGTCGGCAGTGCTCCAGGAAGGCATGACCCAGAAGGGATTGCAACCCCAGGACCTTATATGTCAGTCGTTCCATCTACCCGTGGCTCTTTGTCCATACGTTCCTTACATTCCATGCATCTTATATTCATATGTCAGATGTTTTTTAGTGACCTACATTATTGGAACATACTGGTTTTAGGACCTTGCAGGGTTCAGTTACTTCTAAGGTTTTCGTAATGGACCCCAGATTTACCTCCTCCCAGACTCCCACTGAGAACTAGGTCACTGGAAATTATTTTCTGAGAATTTCAAGCTCTTCTACTTCCAAACAAGACCCTATTTTAACCCATGACTATCTTTTTGTTGATGACACACTGACCCTCCAAATCCACAGAATGTTCAGCTAAAACTTCAACATCAATCCAACTCTGAGTTAGTAGTACTAAAACTTGACATAAGCACAATTTCTACATTTGTATGCATATTCAAACAGTCTTAAAGCCCTGTGAAGGCTTATACTCTTTTGTCTTTTGCTACCTTTATCCCAGTTCACAGGACCTTACTTTACCCAAACCCCATATTCCTGCATTAAGTTCCAGGGGTCATGTTCACAAGGGCCTGTGGTTCCAGGTCATGCATATCCACTAAACATGAAGTTTCCAGACACCTAAGATCTTAGTTCTGTCTTTCCATGGTTACGACCAAGTCCCTACTTTTTGTCTTTATTCATTCTTACATTCGCAGAGCTCTGCTTGATTTTTTTGGGTTCATAAAGGTCTTCATAATGCTATTTATTCCCAGGGTTCACTATTATCAGGAACCAGCATTCCCAGGGGTCTACAGTATGTTCCATGAGAACCCAACATTCCTAGGATCGACTGTTTTTGGTATTTTTACAGTCCTTTTTATCTCCATCGTTTACCCCCGACGTTCTGTACTGATGAACGTAAACGAGGCGATCGCGGTTTTGCAATTACTGAACACAGCTGGATCAATCCGTCACAAGTCCTGTCCTCACATTCAAATGCGTCTGCTTTTGTAAACACATGCAACAGCGCGTCATTGAGTTCAGCTCCGGAACAATAACGCGTAAATAAACTAATAAATAAAACAAGGTACTAGAGCGTCGATGAATGTTGGTCCTCCTTTACAGGGAGTCTGTTGAAGGGAACAAAATGATTAATGTAGCCCAGAGGGAATTAACACATGCTAATGAATTCATGTGCAGATGCAAAACAGACTGCTCTCAGATCTGTGCACCGTATGCAGCCTCTCTGATTGTGTTCGCGCGCTGACAAGGACAGGTTTTCTGACCGCGTTTAGGAACAAAAGGCCTACTCGTTTGCTTACGGCCTTCCAGCAAGTGTCATGACAAACCCGGGGATTTGGCTGCATCATTAAAGCCTTGCCGTTTCTGTACAGGAAACATCTCCCGGCTGTTGGATGGTAAAGAAAATGAAAATAAAACAAAAACACAGTGGGACTTACATTACCCATCTTTACTGCTCAAAGACTCAGGCTTTCCTGGATACATGTTTTTAACTCGTTACTAGCCTGAAATTGCCCCCATTCCACCTTTTTTGGAATATGTTACAGTCCTGAAATGCAGGACTTGATATTTATTTAAAAAAAAAGGAATGAAGTTGATATCTCTGCATTTTCCATAACCATCTTCCCAATTTTCTCCTGATTTGGGCTTCTGTATGAACCAGTTGGATTTGAGATGTTCGGTAAGGGGGTTGGATCTTTAAATGAGTGTTCCGTGGGTGGGAGGTGTTTCTCGATGCCTGAGATTTCACACCTGGGATGAATATTTTCTCGCGTCCTTCCCACCTTCTCTCTTATTTAAACACTTTTCACACCCGGTGTGTAAAACGAGGCCACCTGAGTATCTGAACGCTCCCGTCTTCACACGTTCTTCACGTTACAAAACCAGCCAAATCGCTAAAGGAGCTGCTTAGTCACGCCTGAGCTGCGTGTGCACGTTTGCCCTGCTGATGGTCCGACACATCTGGACGAATTCCTGACAGGGTAATAGAGAAATCAGTAACAGACCCAGTAGCTTGTAAAGGTAAATAGGGCACCGCGGACTCACAGCAAACCTGGACGAGGCTCTGTTTACGTTCCTCAAACCTGGACAGGGATCAGGATTTCAGACAGTAGCTTGGCTGTAGATAGGTAGTTTCCTAGCAAGTGAAAAGCAGCTGTAATGCTTTCCGTATTGATCCTAAAACACAACGATCAACTTGGGTATTCCTTGCAGAGTCTCAGGAATCAGACTTGGCATTCGCCTGGGCACAAATGTTTCCTGTGCTATTTTTCAAACCCAGTTTATGATCTTTAATGACTGCCTAAGCTATTAGGGATCCGCTCAGTCTCAGGCAATTTATTATATTATTATGTTTCTTTTCTGGAACCAAAGTTCATTTGTTGTTTTCGAGCTTGGATGCTGGAGACTCGGAAACCTGCCGCTGCCACAACATGCCAGGTTCACTCAGCCCAGAAACTGTACATGATGTGCCTGATACTTCTCAATATAGCAGTAACTCAGCTGAATTCTTTCTACTCTGGTGCTGGGAAAAAGCATCTGAAGAGCCAGACGTGGTTACCTGGCACCAGAGCACTGGCACGTCTAGTATCTGTAATCTGTGACTGTCACATGGCCAGACCACAGGTGCCCCCCGCATGGTACGTGTAGTCCTGCTTTAACCGCTTACCTATTATTCCACATGTCTGAGTTATAAAACCAACAGAAGTTGCACCAAAAGCAAAGAACAAGCAACTTTAAAGAAGAAACGACGGCTGTGAGCCCGATTAAGTTAAGAATCAGAATCATTGCTCTAGTTAAACTCTTATGGAAACTAAAGTGACACGAGACTAGAAAAGATCAGGAAGTTTTTCTGACAATTTCTCCTCCTCTTAGATTTTCAGATTCTGGAGCCATTTTTAAACCCCCAAAAAACGACGCTGATTACACTTTACAAATCTGAACGTCAGCATTAAACGATTTCTCTTTCTCCAAGGCGATGAAAAGAGGAACTGTCGCCAGCTTGAGCCCACATTCTCTTTTATTAAAGCCTGTAAATCTATTTCAGTAAGAGCGCCAGGCCTCTTAAAGGAGCCACAGCTCGTCTCAAAGCCGCACTCATCCTTTAAAGCTGCCTTATTGGCTCAGCGCTTAGCCCTAAAATGCAATTAGTCTATAAAAGCGAACGAGAAGGGCGTGCTGTAAAGCCGAGCAGCCCAATCCTGCAGATGGATGCCAGACGTGCAAACAGCTGCACGTGGAACTGATTAAAGAGCGTAATGGGTTTATTATTAGAGGTGAAAGACTCAAGCTGAAGGCTTTCCTAAAAGAACAAGAATGCATCGAGTTAAAGAGCACGCACACACCCAAACACGCTCCATCGACACTCCGTCTATGGCCCCTTTAAGAAAATAATTCCGGCGGCGTCCGAGCGGAACGTCAAAGCACGGAAAATCTGATGTCATTTCAGGCCATGGTCTTCGTCCCCGCGTTTTTTGCTGTTCTTTAAACGTGCACAGTGATCACACGCAGGACACGTGGCACCGAATCGTGCCAAATACTGACTTTTTAAACCTCTGTCAACTGGTTTAAAGCATTTGATATATTTTCCTGCCACATGCTACACAGTGCAGGCAAGCTTTTACGACTTGGTTTTTTCCATTTGGTTTTTCAGCTAATGAATTTTGTATGTGTGTCTGTTAGTGTGTATTCAGTGTCTCAAACTCTTTGAGCGAGTTATGAGGTATACACAAAAGGATGAGTCTGTGCGGAGCGACGATGGGCAGAGAATCTCCAGTCTATCTCCAAATGTCTGAAAAAACTATCAGAAATGATCGGAATGTTCCTCAAAGAACACAATTCAAACAATACAAAGAACAGGGAGGGTACAAGCCTAATCTGAAGAGGGGTGATCTCTCTCTGCTCCCTCAGACAGCACTGCATCAAGAACAGTCATTCATCAATATCTGATAGAAGCACATGGGTAAGGGATTCCTTTATCAAACCTTTATCAAGCTCTACAATACAG
>JAUZST010004111.1:0-16570 GCA_034779995.1 Parotocinclus haroldoi
CGCGTGTGAGTGTGTGTGTGTGTGTGTGTGTGTGTGCGTGTGTGTGAGTGTGTGTGTGCGTGTGTGTGAGTGTGCGTGTGCGTGTGTGTGAGTGTGTGTGTGCATGTGTGTGTGCGTGTGTGTGAGTGTGTGTGCGCATGTGTGTGAGTGTGAGCAAGAGAAAGAGAGAGAGGGAGAGAGAAAAACAGAGAGACCACAGCTCTTGGTCATCCCTTCTACTGTCCAGCCAACCCCAATACACACACACACACACACACACATATGGTAGTGAGTGTTTGCTCTGAAAAAGATCAGCATGAATGAAAAAGAAATCACATTCTCTGTGTTAGCCATAATAAAAACGGTTCCCCGGCAACGGACCTGAGTAAAAACACATCTCCATTTCTGCAATAACAAACTGATTCGATTACTGCACCGCAGTGTGTGTGTGTGTGTGTGTGTGTGTGTGTGTGTGTGTGTGTGTGTGTGTGTGTGTGTGTGTAATGAGGGTGCTAATGTGTATGAGTAAGTATGCATGTGTGAGCTAAAAGTCCTGCAAGCCAGAGGTTTCCTATTGTGTGTGTGTGTGTGTGTGTGTGTGTGTGTGTGTGTGTGTGCGCACGTGCGTGCCTGTGCCCCTGTATGTGTGCCCCTGTATATGTGTGTGTGTGTTTGCCTGTGTGTATCTTTCTATGTGAGCTTGTGTGTTTCTATGTGAGCAGTGGCAGACTAGCAGAATTAAGTTTAAAATGTGTTTTTAATCTGAACTTTTTAAAAAGCTTGATTTTGTCCTCTTGACTTTATGAAAAGCCTTAATTTGTGGGGTTATGCTTCGTGTGTGTGTGTGTGTGTGTGTGTGTGTGTGTGTGTGTGTGTGTGGACGAAATCCAGTAACTGATGTAAAATTCAGCTCTCTTTATAGGATTTTGTACACTGATTTCATGCTGTTCACATGATCGCTTGAATAATCCGATGACTGCAGAAAATTGCTTATAATCGGACTATTAAGTGCATGAATATCCACTCGCCCCGGGGCAACTCGAAGCAAAGTTTGCCTTGTCAGGAGCAGAGTACAGGTCTAAATAACTTAGGGTGCTTGTCTGGAGTGTTAAATCACCCAGTACCCATCCGGTATGAGTGTTGGGCTCTTGCCATAGGACCTCTGGGGTGACTTGATGAGGAGTAACTCACTGGTAATCATGACCAGTACACCAACTCAACTCAAATAGTAAATCCTGGACCATGACCAGATCGTTCAACACTTTCTACATTCAGTTTCCACCAAGCCTAGTGTAACAATAATTTAGGATTGCCCCGATTCCTGTATGCAAAAAAACTCCAGGACCGTCTAAAGGCAGTACTTTAGTGACTCCAATATGGCAGTAAATCCAAGGCAGAAATGGATTCAATACACTTCCAGCTCCAGTGTCACAATAATTCCAAGACTTCCTAAATACAGAAACCTCTGACTTGAGCTGTAACCATTTATTCTGTCTGACTGTCTTAACTCAGTACTCCTACAACTCCAGGTCTAAATGGAAGACATTGCTGACTTCGGCATGACGGTCAATCCAGGGCTTTTTCGTTCAATTACGTTCGTTCAAGTGTAGTGAAAACGAACAAAATATAGAGGCACAGCACGCTCAAATGTTTCTGCCGTACCGCTCACCACTGCTAAAGCCTAACCTCAGAACGACCGTAGGAAAAGCAGAGTGTTTCCCTGGAGCAGAGCCAGCACTAATATGGAAAGAAAGTGTAAAAAAGAATGTTTCCTTTGGAAGTCTTCGCTTCTCCACACTGCTCCAGCAAAATAGCAAACAGCAGGGTCGACCTCAAGATAAAGGATTGCCTCCTCAACCTCGTCGTCCTCAATCTCCTGAATCATCATTAAGGCCGATGAGGGACGGAGCTGATTTAAACAGCCGAGGAATGGACTGGTGGGGGAGGTTATGAGACTGAGAAAGAGAGAGAGAAAGGCAGAGTGAGGTTTGTGTGGCTCCCCTCAGATGCTTGTAAAAGTCCAGTTTGCACAGATGGAAGCTGTACAGAGGCGAGCCTTGAGCCGAGGTGACTGGAGGAAGGGGAGGGGATTTAGGAAAACATTCGAGCATAATGTAACTAGACGCAGCGCTATGAGGAAGGGAGAGGTCCTGCAATTTGAAAAGATTAGACCTTTAACTTAAAACCTCTGCACAATCCAGTGGAACATCAACTCTAACAATAAAAAGCACAAATGTCAGCATCAACCCTCTCTACATCCGTAATACTCCTTAAAACAAGAACACTAAATTCAGTATGTAAATCTTATAAATCTGGGTTAACCTTAATATCAGGATAGTGTTCAGTGTGGACTAAGGTCTGGTATTACACTAAATTCAGGACCACATACAGCACTGTGCTGACCATATATACTCATTGACTAAAAATTATTTATATTTATGTGTGAATATGTGCAATTATTGTAATATTAGAGTGATACGCTTATTGGGGGAAAATGCAGAAGTAAAAGGAGGCTCTAGCACCCTGCTGGGTCATCTCTAACCCGGATACAAGCTGATATACAGTTGGAGATTAAGACATATGAGTTCTGGATGGTATCCTGAAGCATATTTGTCCACAGATGTTGCAGGTGAGACTGTAGATCCGGGATATACATTGATAATCTGGCGAAGCTGGCATCCATAAGCTGGCTGGTGCCATAAATGCCTGATTGGCAATAGATCTGGTTACTGGGCAGGGCAAGGAAGTGTTGCAATCTGGCAGAGATATTTGTAGGAAAACTTTGTGGGGACGAGCATTATTCTTCTGAAATATGTTAGTTGGAAACACCTGACCGCAGGATGTCTGGAACATATCGCTAAGTTGTTAGTGCCCCTCGTATCACTACTAGGGGTGACCAGCTGCTGTGTACTATGGCTCCCCAGATAACCACACCAGCAGTTGGGACAGTGTGTTGCTCCATAGCAGAGGCAGTATTGAATTCTGATTGATTGATTCTGGATTGTTTTTTTTTATTTTTTTTTTTTTACAGTTTTTAATACCACATACAAATTACCCAAATTTAATAAAAAGGCCAAAAAAATATGATGTATGGTCATGTAATCTATTGGCGGCCTAAGACGTTTGCTCAGTACTGTAAATTCTGTACACCTCTGAATTGTACCTCATGATCATAACTCCTAATTCCTCCTCTAACCCCAGAACGGTAGTAAATCTAACACTTTCTAAATTCACTAACTTATCAGCTTATGTGTAAATCAATGACTTTCTTAAGGCATTTTCTTGCCAACTGACCCTAAATCCAGTACCCTCTTAACTTTAAATGCCCCCCAACCCCGTTTCCAACGTAAGTCCAGAGTAAACCATGTATTGTACACATAATTTTCTCCACTAACTCCAGTTATTAGCTGGGGTCCGGGAACTCTGAGTGGTCTCAGCTGTATCAACTGAGGTTGAACGTAGATGAAGCGCTGCAGAAAGTTTATTTTCACTGGAGCTGCGCTTGGTGGGTTCGTTGGCATTGGGAGTCACCGGTGTAATGGCGTAATGAGGGCAGCTCTGTCTGGTGTGGAGAAAGCTCACTCTTCACCATCTGCTGGGACTCAGCGCTGCTTGTAAACCCACGCTCCATATTAGGAGATTTAATTTCCCCGTGGCCTTCAGCAAAATGAAGCGGGAGAGACTGTGAATTGTTTCCTTGCCCTTTTGAGAGAGCTCGTCTGTCACCATGCTGCACGGTGACTAAGTATCCAATCTCTGACTTGGACATCAGCATTGCAAAACATTGTGGTTGCTTTACTCAGCAGGAAGACAAAGGCCAGGTTATGCCAGTCTATCCCGTCTCTTTTTTCCTTCGTTTGTCAGCATTCCAGACCGGATCCCTGGTTTCCATCAGTCTCTCTTGAGTGTCAGTCAAGCTTAGGAAAGTTTATAGAGTAGCTCGAGCACTACTGCCTGGGATGCTCTCCTCCGGACGTGACTAGAGACAAAGAGTCTGTACAGTGTCGCATTCAGGCTGAACTAGACCAGCCCAGCCACCCAATTACAAATGTACAGTATCACATGCAGGGCTGCTTGTTTGTATGTGGGTGTGTTCTCTGGTTGTGGGCTTCAAGACCATTGGTGATGAGATATTATAATATAACATGTAATATAATACTATGATGATATAGTGGTTAACCATTTTCTGCAAAACTGTGACATTCGCACCGTTGTGTGTTGCTCTGGTTTGATCATAGCAGTTGCAGTGTGTCAAGGATTTCTAAAGGGGGACAGTGTGGACCATAGATTATTTGGTATCATTATAGTGACCCATTATTAACAAGTGATCATACTTATAGTATCTCACAAAACTTAGGACACCGTTCACATTTTTGATGTTATATCTTTTTATGGATAAACATTAAAGATGTGATTATATCTCGTAATTGAGGCTTAATATCGCACAATGTTGAATGTATTAAGCAATTTTGATTAAATATTATGCACTTGTGACTTCCCCCAAGTCTGATTTGATATTTAGCAGTGCTGATGTCACAATTCAAAAAATTCTTGCCTTTTTTTTTCAACTTAATATTTTGCAATTCCCAAGTAATATCCCACAATTTTGAATTTCTCACAGGATTTTGACGTAATTATTTGCAGTAATGAATGAAAGTTGTGCCATTTTGACTTCATATCATAAGTTTGTAATAGCTTGCAGTTCTCACTATTACTAATACTTGCTACTTTATCTTTAAATCACTGTTGTGTCAGAACTGTGCGATATTAAGTTACTCCTGCAGGATAGTAAGTCAGATTTGTGAATTATTATGTCAGCATGGAGAAATGCTACATGTTATGTGATCTGTTTTACTTCATGCCGGGCTTTAAAATTCAGCAAATGCGTTGCTGGGGTTTTACAAGTTGGCCCCTGTAGATCCACTGCTGACCAGAAAGCCGTGACAGTGACTGGTAGTGTGTTGCTATGCTTTCTTCACTAGCAGTCCTAGCACTAGCAAAAAATTTCCTTTACATTTCCTTGTGATGTTTTATTACCAGTTGACCGATCAGAAACAACAATACTTGGTGTCATGCTGGTGAATTGTTCTAATGAAGTCATTTCTAATTTCACAGCACTTTATGTTGTGCTAGAAGTATTGCATCAATTGCACTGTTACAGCATTTTTAATTGGACCCCCTATAAGACCACTTACTGCTGACACGGCGGTGGGCTACAATAAGCAAAGTAGTGACAACGCCATGGTTGCTGTATCTAAAACACACAAAGCCTCACCTCCTGAATTTCACCAAGGCATTGTCACAATTTAGTGACCCAGTTTATATCTTTTCAGTGATGGTCATGTTTGTTTGGTTTTTCTTAACGAAACTATCGGGTTCAGGGGCCATTTCAGCGACACACGCTTATATCAGAACTAGTTCTATACATACAAGTCAGTGCCAGTTCAGAGTAATCAGTTAGCCTAACACACATGTCTTTGGACTGTGGGAGGAAACCCGAGTACCCAGAGTAAAGGAGAACATGAACACAGAAAGGACCCAGCCTGAGATTGAACCCAGGACCTTCTTGCGGAGAGACAGCGGTGCTACCCACCGAACCGCTGTGCCGCCCCAGTGGTGGTCAGGTGCCGCCATTTTAATTTATGAACATACACAGTAAAGAAATACTATTGAGGGTCGGGTATGTGAACCCTCGTAGTGTTTAACAGTGTAAACGAGATGAACCAGGTGTCTCGTCAACAACCTGCAAGCTGTTTAGAATCAGACCTCAATACACAACCAGTCATTTGTGTCATTTGGATTTAGGTCAATCAATTGAATGGCAGGATTTTGTACATGAAACTGTGTTATGGTGCAAAATTTGTTTAGTTTCTTTTGTCTCATGTGGGTGAAGAGATTCTGTGCATCTCGAAAGTTTTTAGATCACCGTGTTGTTCTGGTTTTGCTTAGTCAATGTTGCGTGGTGAGTTGTCTTTTACTGTATTATGTCTTGTCTTGTGTTTAACAAGGGAAGAGCTCATGCAGCCTGGGTTGTGTCCGAGAGTCCGTGCAGCAATGGTTTTTGTGTTGTGTTGAGTTTTAACGGGTGGACAAAGTCTGTGAAACCTTTTTTATTGTGTTCATAATGTGTGTTGCACTTGTAATAGGGCAGTTAATGTGGTATGTGTTGTGTTGTGCTATGTTTAGTGGGCAAAAACTGCAGCTTGAATAGACATTAATATTATTAGTATTGTTAATATTTGTGTAGTGTTTGCTTTGGTAGACAGATTATGTGCAGCTTAGTTAACATTTATGGGTCGTGGTTTTTTGGGGTTTTTTTTTTTAGAGTTTGGACAGATCAGTTAATGTATTGTATGGTGTGTTGTGCTTTTATTTCTAAACAGATTCAGTGTAGTTGATTTAAATATATGGTGACTTCGAGTGTGGCTGTGTTGTGTTTATAAGTTTGTGCAACAAGGCCAGACTGGATCATTGCTTGTGTTGGTATTGCAATGTGTTGTATTGGCTTGCAGGAGTGATCTGCACAGCCCTATTTAAGTAATTTGTGTTGTGTTTATTGTGTTGTGTTACATTTTCTACTTCTAATTAATCTAATTATAAAGGGTATGGTCACAAACTGTGTGCAAGAAGTGCATGAATGCATCAGAGATGCAGCTGAAAACATGAGTGGAACACTACCATCAACACAGCATCCCTAAATGTTTGAATTGATGGAAATTTGCAATAATTATAGAAAATACAGTAACCTACAGTTAAGACCTCTGCATAGGTTAAATCCGTAACACTTGAGAGGGTAATATCAGAAGCAAAATGCATTAAAAAATAGTATTAGGAACAACCCCAAAGATCAGCCAGACGAACCAGAGACTCACCGAGTGAATGTGAACCAGTTTATATAGTTACATGTTTGAGAGAATATATAGGTAGTGGGGGATAAATCATGGAGCACTACTTGCAATAGGACAGGCCCATATACACTTACAGACACAATTTACATCTTAGAAGCCTTCCACACAAAAAGTCTGTTAACACATCAACCAAGTTAGCACAGTCTCATGTCCAGACGCGAGGTTACGGAGGTAGAGAGCTTTCGATTGATTAACAGTCTGCTCTTGAACTCTTAACTCTTCACTTTTTTTTTTACTTTTTAATTCTTAAAAAGTTAGTAATAACAAAACCAACACATTCGGCCTGCTTTTGAGACACATTCGTGTCTTTATCAAACACTGTGACTCATCATTTCTAACCCAAGTCGGACAAAAGCTGCAATTCAGAATATATTTGTGCATAA
The DNA here is from genome assembly GCA_034779995.1 of Parotocinclus haroldoi. NCBI lineage: Eukaryota > Metazoa > Chordata > Actinopteri > Siluriformes > Loricariidae > Parotocinclus > Parotocinclus haroldoi. The sequence continues at coordinate 7,271 of JAUZST010004111.1, forward strand.
ATACATGACTGCGCTCTATCCAGCCCCGGATGGGGCGACACAGCAACGGCCAGGACGCTCCTTTCACCGGGTTTCGCAGCTGGAACGAGGTTTTTGTGCTGTTGTGCAGTGCCTCTTGTTCCCCGATCGCCTTGGTTCGTGGCCCATTGCGTGTCGACAATTGCGTCTTCTCCAATGTCTATGAACGACCTGAATTTTAGATGATGATTCTGTATTCCTCCTACACAGTGTAATGTGTACAGTTCAGTGGAATTTTTCTAGATAGATGATTATCGTAGTACTGCTCTCGGTATGACTGTCCCATGCCTGTAAACACACAAACACAAACACTGACACTTAGACCGTATGCCTACGTGAACAAAGGCAAACTGTACAGCTTACGCTTTTGCAAGGTGCACCAAAAGGTCAGGTTTTAGTAAGAGAGACGGTACATGCGAGACTCCAGTAAGCGTTTTAGTTTGGTTTACGAAGCGGCAGGTTTAAGCAGTGCAAAATGCACAAATATGGAAGTGATTAGCAAGCCAGAGCGAAACGCCACTGCTGTAAACAGTGGAGGAACTGTGGTCAGCGTGCAGCCTCGGAGACGCACACATGTGTATTGTTGTCGAAACTCACCACTAAGAAGGAAAATAGTCAACAAAACCTAATTGGATAAATGACGACTGGCTGTGGTCGTGCCGGGACAATGAACTGCTGAGGGCTGTGATGTTTTATGAAGAACCCGCCTGCTGTGCGACACACAAGCACTCGCTGGAACACGGGAACTTCCACAGAAATCAGGTCCAGCATAGTACAGAGAAAAAAAAAATGCAATTTAAACGATTTGAAAATTCTGGTAACCGATCGTGGAATTCTATTTTGTGTCTAATTTAGGCTGCTGTAGCAAGAGGTGTAGGTCCAGCACATGCGAAAGGATTAAACAAGTGGAAGAAACAAGTTCCGATTTAATGGACATGCTTTTTTTTTTGTGTGTAGTCTGAGGTTAATGAGCGTGCGTCTTCACCCATTTGATTTACTCAGTATAGTTTAGGATAGTTTTTGATTGAGGGCAGACTGAAATGCTGTTACGTTTTTACATTTAGTGAGTTATGGACAGAATGGACGATGGTGGCTACATTCAGTCCACTTTGTGGTGATTCTCGTTAAGATTGAGAAAAGACGGGAAACTGAATTATCAGTGGTGGACAGTAACGAAGGAAATGTAAATAGTTACTACTGTATACTTAAGTAGTTGTTTGTGTATCATTACTGAAGTATTTTCATTTGGAGTGACTTTTAACTTTAACTCCACTACATTGCAAAGTAGGGCTGCATGGTGGGGTGAGTTTGTATGTTCTCCCCATGTCTGCATGGGTTTTCTCCAGGTACTTAGGTTTCCTCCCACATAACAAAGACCTGCTTGTTGGGTTAACTGGGATTTCCAAACGCCTTTGGTGTGTGAATGTGTGTATGAGTATATGTTTTAAATATATGAGAAAATATTGATACCAATAAATACTTAATGTATTTAATGTCCTTCGGGCTTGTGTGCGTAAAAACTTACCATATAAAAATGGAAGAAGTGATAAGCAAGCACACCAATCATGGTACAGCTCGCACTTTGTTTTGCCGTTAATCCGTCAAACATTAATCTGTTGGACTAATTAATGGCATTGTGTTCAATAAAGTGGTGTTCCAAGAGTAACTCTAGAGTCTTTTCACATAAAGTTAGTTGATTAAGCGAGAGTTCTTCTACAAAAATCATAATAGGACATTAGAGAGAAAATTACTCAATAAATCGTGGTATTTTACATTTCGTAGTCAAATACTTTTGAACTTTTTGCATAAGTGGAAGTCTAAAGCGAGGTCTTTTGCTTTTACTGGAGAGTAATATTTTATTTTAGGTATCTCTATTTTAACTCAAATAGGTTTGTATACTTCATCTACCAATGACAATCAGAATCATTTGCTTCCAAAAGTTACATTGTCTTACTTTTTTCTAAAGTATTATAAAGATAATAGGATCTATTTTGTTTAGTGCTGCATTACAGTGCTAAGTATTTTTTTCTTCTTCTGTTTATTCATGTATGCTGAAAAAAATCTTAAAAGGTCTTGCTCTCCTCTTTGCTACTATCAGTCTCTGTCTTGACTCTTGGTCTTGGTCTTGACCTGGACTTGATTTGTCCCAGTCTCGGTCTTGACTTCTTGATAAGCGCTCTTGACTACAACGCTAGTGCCATGTATTCAGAAACTCCTCTTACCCCTATTTAGAATGGTCACATTTCTTTTCATAGAGCCTATAATCAAATCCATTAGAACATATTTACACATATTGCCTTAAAACAGGGTCATCAACTGTAACAGTTATTGTTTAATAGGCAAAACTAGTTGAAGATTAGTTCTTATGACTTGGTCACAAATGCAACCTCAATTCTGTCTCTCTGTCTTTTTAGGATGAGTTCCACCCGTTTATCGAGGCGCTGCTGCCGCACGTACGCGCCTTCGCCTACACCTGGTTCAACCTACAGGCGCGTAAGCGCAAATACTTCAAGAAGCACGAAAAGCGCATGACCAAAGACGAAGAGCGCGCCGTCAAGGATGAGCTGCTGGGGGAAAAGCCTGAGGTGAAGCAGAAATGGGCATCGCGCCTTCTCGCCAAGTTGCGCAAAGACATCCGGCCCGAGTGCCGCGAGGACTTTGTGCTGTCCATCACGGGCAAGAAAGCACCGTGCTGTGTTCTATCCAACCCTGACCAGAAAGGCAAGATGAGGAGGATCGACTGTCTGAGGCAGGCTGACAAAGTGTGGAGGCTCGATCTGGTCATGGTCATCCTGTTCAAGGGGATTCCGCTGGAGAGCACAGACGGTGAGCGGCTGGTGAAGGGAGCGCAGTGTTCCAATCACGTGCTCTGTGTCCAACCGCATCACATCAGCGTCTCCGTCAAAGAGCTCGACCTCTACCTGGCTTATTTCGTTCAAGAGAGAGGTGAGTTAGTATGATTGGGGATTCGGCATTGGATAAGAACTGGCCTCACTGTCCATCTGGGGTGTTTCTAGATGTTGTACTGGGGCACACAGAGAATTTAGAGGGGCACAGCTGTACCAATCTGTTTGTTAGCAGTACCACTGCGCATAAAAAAAGGCTAAATAGATTAAATGATTTAAAAATGGTCTTTGTTCTGCCATGTTTTAGAAATGAAGAACAAATAAAGACTAAAGATATTTTTTTATTAATTACAATAACTTGTGATAACAGAACGTATGCCTTTTGATGCCACCTTTACTTTAGTGCTCGAATACGCACATTTGTTAGGTTACATATGATCTATCATTACCTTGATTGCCTTGCAGCTGGCTTTCTTTTAAATATTTGCAGATGTCCCTTATTTCATACAATAAAACTGAAAAAAACTGGCTCTGACTGAAAGCGTTGTCCACTCTAGCATTTGGAAAGATGCTGGGGCATTATGGGAAATGTTGTGTCCTTTAGTGCTGCTCAGCAACTCAGGATAGAGTGTCTTTTTTTTATTTTGTAATGCATTTTAGTGGGGTATTTGCTAATGATGACGCCCCCGCTGTTCATGCTTCAAGGGTGATGTTTTTGAGCGTGCATGTGAGACAGGTTGTGAGCATTCAAGACATTGCGGGATGTTTTTGTTTGTCGTTGTGCGGGATGGTATGTTCCCGATGGTAGAGATGCCACACTGGCATTATGAAAGCTTGTGTAGATTGAATGCAGTGATCTTTGAAGCTTCTCGCGTTCCATTTGGAGAAGAATCAAGTCATGTTCCGTTGAGGCGTAGCATCCATTTTGAACCCCCAAAGGTCACACGAGTCTTTGGAAGTCTCAAATGCCGAAACAGCAAGGTTCAAACAGTTGTCTCAGTTGCTCGTCTGATATAAACAGAACTGACTGCTTTGAGCTTACATTATGTAACCATGTGACCAACAGATACAGTGATCAGCCAAAACATTGACACTTCTTTCTACGCACAATGTCCATTTTATCAGCTCCAATTTCCATATAGATTCACTTTGTGGTTCTGCAGTTACAGACTGTAGACCATCTGCTTCTCTGTATACTTTGGTTGTCCACTTTCACCCAGTTCTTGAATGGTCAGGACCCTCAAAGGACCAGCACACAGCAGGTCCTTTTTGGGTGCTGGATCAGTGGTGGGTGTGTGCTAGTGAGGTGCGCTGGTACAGCGTGTTGCTTGATTATACAACAATGCACCCACTCAAGGTCCACGTTATACATCTCGCTCATCTTCTTTATGCTTCACACTGAAGTTGTAAGGTCAGGTACAGGAGCTCATGGATCTTGTGGATTCACAACTTGGAACCAGGAGGCAGGTGTGGTATTTAGTTATCCAATACTTTGGTTTGGGCCTCCAGTAGGGGTGGGCAGTATGACAATATTTTGTTGTTTCATAATCAAGTTTGTTGTGTAAATAAACATTGTCGTCCATAGACAATATGATATCAAAAATATCGTCCGATATCATTAGTGCTTAAAGAACACTGACCGACTGCATGTTTAATTCCTCTACTTCTGAAATAACGAACAGAGGTTCAAAGTAATTATTTTTTATGTGAAACTTTTTTATGTGTAAGTTTAAATGGGACGTCAAAATGAAGCCATTCATTTTGGATTGCAGGTTTGTCATTTCAGTAATAAAGATTACCAGTAATTATGACCAGTAATAACTGAGAGAAGTTCACTTTAAGCTTTGTTCACGTTAAGCGTTTTAGACTTTCCCAGCTAATGCAGCAAAAATGCAGGCTTTTGTGTTTTCACTCAAAGTGGAGGCAAACTTTTGGACCCTTTTTGAGGGCCTATCTTATGCTAATGCTCTAGCGGAGCACAACAAACCAAAACTGTGTGATAATGTTAATGATTAGATGACGTACCAGTCCTGGCAGATGGGCGTCTTGCGGTCATATTTTGCAGTAATCATGACCGTGTTTATACATTGTGTCAATTGGGACCGAAAAGTGGAATCGAAATAATTTTTTAACATGCACCTGGTTCGAATCGAAACCTGGATTTCCATACCCAAGCCCCACTCGGAGGTGGTGATAGCAATACAAAGAGAAGCTACAGATTTTGTAATTAATTTTTGTGACGGTATAGAAATTAGGTGAAAGTTAATTTGCAGTTGGGCAGCTTGGGCAGGATTAGGATTTTCACTTAACCCTGTCTTCCCTGTGAGGGACAGGTTTACCATACAGGACAAAAAATAGCCTAAAAAACCCAAAGAATATCCAAATTAAGAGAATGAAAAACTTGTTTCTCTCATATGCGAACAAGGTGACTGTAATTGCATTCCTTTACAAGACGTCGTCCTTGTAGTTGCTGCATGTAAGAAGTGACTCAGGGGCACACACATGCTGCGGTGCTAGCGGTCAGGCCATGCTGTGTGAGCCTGTCTCTCATCGGTGGCATGTTTAACCAGCAATCATGCTGCAGGATATAAAGGGGAAAGGGATTCTGAGAAGCCACCGCTGCTGTTAGTAAATACAGTACTGAGAACGGGCGCTCTGTAAAGCTACAGAGAATCCCGGCTGCACCAGATTGCTGCCAGGCGACAGGCGTGCACTCAGCTTGTTTGTGTATATCACAGGACGGCATGGTTCAGCCGGCAAAAAGTGCCATGTCATACCGGCTGTGAGAAAGACGATGTTTAGCATAGCTCCTAACTAAAGCCTGCATGGCTTTAGCCTGAAAGAATGTAGATAATATAGCTAAAGAGACTCTGGTTTACCCAGAGAGACAGACAGACAGAGAGAGTAAGACAGACAGACAGAGAGTGAGAGACTGACAGACAGAGAGTGAGAGACTGACAGACAGAGAGTGAGAGACAGACAGAGAGAGAGAGTGAGAGACTGACAGACAGAGAGTGAGAGACTGACAGACAGAGAGTGAGAGACTGACAGAGAGTGAGAGACAGACAGAGAGTGAGAGGCAGACAGACAGAGAGTGAGAGACTGACAGACAGAGAGTGAGAGACTGACAGACAGAGAGTGAGAGAGAGAAAGAGAGAGAGAGAGAGAGAGAGAGAGAGAGAGAGAGAGAGAGAGAGAGAGAGAGAGAAAGAGAGAGAGAGAGAGAGAGTGAGAGTGAGAGTGAGAGTGAGAGTGAGAGTGAGAGTGAGAGAGAGAGAGAGAGAGAGAGAGAATAAGCAGAACCAAGTACCAGGAAAAACAAGCAACCATAAATCATTTGAAATGAGTCCGGGTTGCTCTGGCAGGCTGGGCAATCTGTTAAATTTTACAGTGGTGTATAAACCAGTGCTGGTTGGCACTGAACAGATTCAAACCTCGCCTCACACACACTCTCACACCTCACTGTATACATGCTAATAGACATCAGCTTGGATGTACGTAGTTAGCGTCAGTCACTAATTTATATAATGGTGGGATTTAGTTAGTATGCTTCCAAAGTAAATATGTTTATTCAGAATACTTGACCTTAGATACCTGTCCATACAGGGGTGGGTCATTTGACCAAAATTCTCTATCATAATCTTTTTAAATTGATATTGCAGTAACAGTATACACTCACAGATTACTTTGTTAGGTACATCTTATAGCTTCTATACTCATTGTCCTTTTTATCAGTTCCACTTACCATATAGGAACACTTTGTAGCTCTGAAATTGCAGTCTGTAGTCCAGATTTCTTTACATACTTTGTTCCTCCCTTTTACTGGACCCCAATGGTCAAGACCCCCACAGGACCAGCACAGTTCAGCTCATATTTTGGTAGTGGATCATTCTCAGCACTGCAGTGACACTGATGTGGTGGTGGTGTGAGTGGATCAGATACAGCAGTGCTGCTGGAGTTGTCTATTAGACACCTCTACCATATTGGTAAATTTAGAGACAGCAGCTCATCTGTTGCTTCACAGTGTTTGTGTTAGTCATCCTCTCATCCTTCATCAGTGCTCAGAGGATTCTGCTTACAGGATGCTGATGGCTGGACATTTTGGCTGGTTGACTTTGATGAATCCAGCAGTGACTCTGAGGTGTTCGAAAACTCCAGCAACACTGCTGTGCCTGATCCACACGTACCATTTATTATTTACCAAACCATGTGTCATATAATGTATGAAAGTAGGGCCAAATCTTCTGTCACACGATCTAGACCATCACCCCTCAGCCTTATGTTCGTAGTTTTTCGTCAATTCAATCGGAAGTACGCTTCTGCGAAACTTCTGTCTGAGGGAGTTTCCGCAAGGTGTTAGACAATCAGAACATCATCTGCTTTGCCATAATATCAGCCAGCATTAATTAAAAGCATTTAATCAGCTCTCCTTGATGTGTGTCTGTGTGAGTGACGTAGAGCTGTTGGTGTTTCAAAATGATGAGCGTCTTGTTGCAGAAGCAATGACTCACTATGGAGAGGTGCGTTTGCGTTTGGGTCTCGTCGCTGACGAACAGCCTTTGTTATATTAATTCTCATTTAATGAAACAATGACATATATATTTCAACCCCTCTGAGTTTTTTTTTTTGTTTTATATTTGAAAGAATGTATACATTTTTAATCAGGTAACCAATGTACAAATGACTTCTTAATTACTTCTTGTACTTACTGCCAATTTTGGCTGCATTACTCCAGTGTTAATGGTAATTAATTCTGATTATTTATTAAAGAATCCTCTTTAATTACACACGTGCTATTCATTCCCTTGGCCATAAAGTTATGCAGTGCACTGTCATTACTAAAGTTCAATGAAGTTTTAGAAGGCCAAAATGAATCACATTAAATGTATCAGATGTCAAGAACACGGAAGATTTCATACAAAGTCTCCATAACCATCATGTGAAAAAGGCACTGGGTGCAACAAAGGTTACATTTACATTTCCAGCATTTAGCAGATGCTCTTATCCAGAGCGACTTACACTTAATACAGTCTTACATTTTTTTTAAGCAATTGTGGGTTAAGAGTCTTGCTCAAGGACCCAACTGTGGCAGCTTGGCGGAGGTGGGATTTGAACCCTGGACCTTCTGGTCCAGAGTCCAGTACCTTAACCGCTAGGCTACCACAGTCCAGCAGCAGCAGTAGCAGCAGGTCAAGGTGCAAAACTACACAAGAGAGGACGTGGGCCAGACTCTGTATTTTAGGAAACGGAATACTTACATATCCACATAGCAGTGTTAACATGGGGGAAACACAGTCATTGGATGGTGGCTGAGTGAAGAATAATAAATTCCCATTGAGTTTTTGCTTAATGGAGTAAAAAAGGTTTAAATCCCACCTCTGCCAAGCCGCCACCACTTGGTCCGTGAGCAAGACCCTTAACCCACAATTGCTTGGATTGCAATATTGAATCAGTTGTAAATCACTCTGGAAAACTGTATCTTCTAAATGGTGTAACTGTAAATGTAAGCATAAGGCAAAAGAAAATATCTACAAGCTGCAGCAAACAACTGATCATCAAATAAAGTATTGATTATTGAAATGATAATGGGTTGTATGGACTATGGAGCCCTAACTTACCTATATAACAGTATATAATCAGTATTTACATTTAGCGTGAATTTTTTTTACATTTACTAATTAACAATGAAGACAAAGATGAATACTTAATTCAAAAATTCCCTTCACTGATGAATTGTCCTGCCAGTACAAGAGATAAATAAAACCCCAACAAAACTCAACCTGTTTTTCCTGAAAATAATGTGCAGAGTACACTCTGCTCACAAAAACGAGGGGATATTTTAAAATGAACATGAAGCGATTAAAAAAAAAAAAGCAGTGATGGAGCATGGACAGGATCAGATTGGCCAGCAGTTCTTGAGGGATCCTCTTCATAGTCATTTTGAAATATTTCCTTAATATTTGTGTTTGGTGTAGCAGCAATAAAGCTAACAAAAATAGAACAAAACGAAAACATGCAAATCTATATATCCAGCCTTAAAGGTGAGGTAAAGTCGAACACTATCTATATATAAATTCAAACACATATGAAATCTGCTGAAAGATGAATGGAAGTGAGAAAGGACTGTTGCTGTTCCTCCCTTGACCTTCACCTCGTCGGAGAGGAGGTCTGAGAGTCACCTGACCTGTCTAATAGCCTACAGACTCTAGAGTGTAAACTCAGTGCAACTCAGTACTCAGAGCGAGCGAACAAGACAGAGAGAGACAGAGAGAGACAGAGAGAGAGAGAGAGAGAAAGAGAAGAGAGAGAGAGAGAGAGAGAGAGAGAGACAGAGAGAGAGAGACAGAGAGAGAAAGAGAAGAGAAGAGAGAGAGAGAGAGAGAGAGAGAGAGAGAGAGAGAGAGAGAGAGAGAGAGAGAGAGAGAGAGAGAGAGAG
>JAUZST010004112.1:0-16569 GCA_034779995.1 Parotocinclus haroldoi
TTAGCCATTTCACCCTGTCCCTCTTCTGAAAAAGTGGTGTCTTGGCTTTCCACTGTAACCAACAGAAGCTGTTTTTCTGATTTTTTTTTATATATATATATATATATATATATATATATATTTTTTTTTTTTTTTTTTTTTTTTAAATCTCCATACACATTTCCCTTTTTGGTTGTATTCTAATCAATATAACGAATTATATCTGTCCGTCTTACCCTTGCTAAAACAATGAGATATCTAATCTAATGATGGCCTAAGACTTTTGCATAGTACTGTATATTATTTTTTCATGAATTTTTCATGCACTTTCATTCATTTTTAAAACCTCACATATCAAAGTGGTAATTGCAAGAGCTCTTTTACAGCTGTTGCATGCTGGTAATTGGCAATCGGCCTGAATGGACATCACAGTTGGGTCTGTTTTATAGTCACCTCTAAATCAATTGTGTGATACATAATCCATTTAACATGAGATTCGACTATAATAATTCAAAATGTACCTTGGTTGGCGTTAGTACAGAGAAGTGATAATTCCATCCCCTCATCCACAGTCATCGTACTGATTCCAGATTTATTATAATCAGGCTGTGGACAGACGAGCTCAGATTCGTCCAATAAGAGCAGATCCTTTCCAGAATGATAAGAGGGAGAGGAGCATACTACATTCCATGTCGTACTTCCCAATTCACTGTCAAAGCTCAGCCAACGCCGTATCATCTTCAAATTACAGTCACACTGCCACTTATTGTCAGAAACATCCACCAGTGCATTCAAGTTCCGTAGAGACAGGTACGCTGGCATAGGTATGATGGTCAGCAAGTTGTAGCTCAAGTCAAGGACCTAGGTGATATTATAGCAACATTAACTGTGTTCACGTGTCCCAGTTTATTTACTTCTTTAAAGAGGTAGTTAGGGATTGTTCCATACACTCGCTGATCACTTTATTAGGTACACCTCCTTGTTTCTACATTCAGTATCCATATTCAGTTCCACGTACCATATATTATACTGCTCACAAAAAATAGGGCATATTTAATTAAGCAATGTTTCATTTTGAAGTATCCCCTAATTTTTCTGAGCAGTATATATGGTACGTGGAACTGAAAATGGACACTTTGTTTTAGGGGTGTACCCTGTGAAGGGTCTATTTCACACCTTCTTTATGTTTGCTATTGTGGTTGTGCTTGTGTGTATGTTTTTAGTTCTGGCTACAGCTCTGGGTGGAATCCTGTGGCGATGGTTGGGTCCTGTGCGTGACATAAAAAAAAAAAAACATCTATTCGTTTTCTGTCAGGAATCATACGCTTCTGCAAGCAGTTTCGATTTTTCCTGTATTGTTACATGACATTAAGGGGCACCACCCCTCATTGGTCAACCCCCACCTGAGCTCACACAGTCTTTAGCTAAAGAGCCACCATTTTGGACAACTGGTTATACGAGCAACGTGAATAAGATTCTAAAGATTCTAAAGATTAAAATCAAACATAATACCATTTATTGGACAAACAAGAGTATTGTTACAAGTCTGCTGACAGCTTCTAGCATAGCACCACGGTGATCCAAAGCCCAGAATCCCCCAACTGTGTCTGCCTGTGTCTTTTTAACAGGCAGTCCCCTCCCCTCTCTGACTTCAGCAGCTCTAGATTAATGACTGATACAAATGCTAATGCAGCTCTAGAACGATGACAATTCAGAACAACATGAAAAGTCAACAGCGTAGGCTAGTGTTAGCTACATGTTAACAGTAACAGTACCCACAAGTAAAGTACACTGTGGGAATTGGTTAGAATTCTGCACCAAGGCTGAATTTCGGAAAATAAAATCAGGTAAAGTATTTGGGGACTACTAATCTTTATATAAAAGCACCATGACATGGGACCTTTACTGTTGAAGAACCCCACAGGCCGGTACAAGATCAGCTATTATTTGAGTGGTGGAGAATTCTCAGCACTGCAGTGACACTGATGTGATGGTGTGTTAGAGTGTGTTTTTCTTGCACTACAGAGATAGCAGTGCTGCTGGAGTTTTTAAAACACTGCGCTCACTCACTGTGCACTCAGTTAGACACAGCTACCTCATTGCTCCACCTTGAATAAGCCAGAGACAGCAGCTCATCTGTTGTTGCACAGTTTGTGTTAGCCACCCTGTGTTCCTCCATCAGTGCTCACATTATGCTGGTGGCTGGCGTTTTTGGTTGGTGGACTATTTTCAGTCCAACAGTGACACCGAGGTGTTTAAAATCTCCAGCACAACTCACAAGAACTCACCACCACTGGATCAGTGTCCTGTGGGGGTCCTGACCATCAGAGAACAGAGTAAAGGGGACTAACAAATTATGCAAAGAAACTACAGCTTGTAATTATAGAACTACAGATTGCTTCTGTATGGTAAGTTGAACTGATAAACTAAACATTGAATATAGAAACAAGGAGGTGTACCAAATAAAGTGATTATAAAGTGTTACTCAATAGAATTAAGAAAAAAATAATAGTAATAATTAGGTAAGAAATAGTAATAATTAGGTAAGAAATAATAGACACATAATTGTGAGTTATAAGACACACGCACACCTTTTTATACTTCCAAGTAAATAACGATAGTAGGCTATGATTTCTTATTGATGATGTTGTAAAGCCCAGATTGTTGTTACCTGTAGCTTTTGTAGATCTTTAAAGACTTGCGGGTGAATGGTGTCTATGTAGTTATGTTGGAGGTAGACTTCACGCAATTGAGCACAACCAACAAAGTCTGCAGGACCGAGCTCAGATATCCTGTTATGTGAGAGCTGCAGTACTTGTAGGGATTTAACACTGCCCAGACCTAAGAGAAAAGAGATATGATGCACTGATGATCAGTTGCACTAACCATGTGGAGCTACAGCTTAAGAAATTATTCTTGTGATATGTTGTTAATGTTCCTATTAAGGTTTTCACTTCACACGTCATTTTCCTTCCACTTTCCTGGTGAGGGTTACAGTGCCATTATGCTATGAAGAAAATTAAAAACCGGCAAATGTCCGCATTACATTTTTCAAAACCGAAATGGACGTTGAGTACCATAGTAGTTACGTGATAGATTATATAATTTGCGTTTTTGTGTTTTATTTTTTTAAATAATATTAATTAAACCTTTAGTACAGTACTGCACATATTCATGTATTTGTGTCTTTTAAAAAAAAAACTTCAACACAAAACATATCAATGCAAAAGGAAATGAAAGGTGAATCTAATACTATCATGTTTTTAAGTTTTTCAATACTGAGTTTCTTTTTTCTTTTTTCTTACTGTTGGCAGTGGTTCACTCGCACAAATAAAAGTAATCATGTCATTACAACAGCACATATAAAGCTGTGTGCTATACCTCACAATAAGTGAACAGTCTTGGATGTGGGAGAAATGTTCATGAGTACAGACACGAGCGACTAACAAGAGATAAATCATGGTCAGACTACTGGCTGGGCTCCTAAACAACATTGTTACAGGGTGTTGGCACCCAAGACTCCTCAGTGCACTAAGCTTAAGACTAACAAATCCTAGTTCATTGGGGCTGAAGTGGACGGCTATTGTGGTACAAGTCACATAAATGTTTAATACAGGTTACAGGAGACGTGTCTACTGACTAGGCTCAACTGCTAACCCCTTTCCAGTGTAGATAGTACCTACAGCGGGCATGTTGGTGTCAGAACTGAGCCTTGAAACATTACATATACACTGTATATATCTGTATGTATACCGTAGTTAATTTAGTTTAGTTTAATTTAAAGTTTACAGTAGTTAATTTACAGATAATTATCAATAAGTACCAATTCATCAAAACCTTAAAACCACTTACAGGTAAATTGTATTGACAATGTGATATTCAGGACAAAAGGAAATCATTGGGTTTGGGTTTAACATCAATATGTTACCAATATGTACCATCTACCTAAACATTGCTGCAGACCACGTGTACCCCTTCAAAGAAAGTTAGTTCCTAATAGCAGTGGTCTCTTTCAGCAGGAAAATGCGTCCTGTCGCACTGCATGTTTGTTCAGTAATGCTTTACGGAAAATGAAGCTGGTGCAGACTGATCTATGGAGGTCCCACATTGCAACGTATGCAAAGTATCTGCTGTCAGCGTCTTGATCCCAGAAAACAAACACAAAACACCTTGAGAGGTCTTGTGTAGTTTATGCACTGATGAGTCAGAGCATTGGCATCTTGAGGGGGAGCTACATAATTCATGCATTAAAAACATACCATTGTAGCCTGATATATCACACTCAAACCATTAATTCGTTTGATATTACATGCATTGTGAATACTTTTGCCTTTGTTCTGGACACACATATTTTGAGATGGTTGCTGCAGTTAATTGTTTAATTATGTAAACTCGTGCTTGTCAAAGAAGAAATGGACGCAGCTGGAGACTTGTCTCTTATATTTTCAGTGCTGTACGGACTGCTGAGCAGAACTGACTGCTGGTCAGGGGATTATTAGGGAGGAGTACTGAGAGCTATGCACACACTCACACACGCTGTTATATGCTCATTTGCCAAACTCCAGCACACTCCCAAGGGAACAACCCCATTATACCCCAGGTCTCTCACAAGGCATGAGAAACTATGCTTGCTCTTACTTACATCAGCATCCTATAATCAAGTTTCTTTTAAGGTTTGAAGGTAAGACCTGGAGTTTTGATAGCGGAGTTGTAAAAGCTGATTCTGTGATGAACTCCAGTGACATGCATTACCATTATTCTGGGAAACTGGGAAACATGAAAGTCTTAACATGCATGTTAAAAAAATCTTGGGGAAAAAAATTAAAACCTCAAAAAGCAGCACGTTTGAGCAAACACTGACATTTTCTGTAAGACAACTTTTATATAATGTAAAACAGCACATATACGTTTTTTACAAGGACCATTCAACCATTTCATTGTTATGGTCTGTTGTCCCCAAAATCAACAGTCTGAAATATTATTCATGGTCCTAAGAGTGTTTCCCAGCCACATATTCATGTCTATTCATAGAGCCTGGTATTGTTAATATGGGGAATTAGTAAGAGTATTTAATATATAATAATTATCAGTAGAACTAGATATATTAGTATTTTTAAAACACTTTTCTATTGCTAATGACCATTTTCTATTGCCGTCTCCTGGACGGTGGCAACGTCACTACTATGGAGGAAAGCACCTTAACAGACTGGCCAGGAAGGCCAGTTCTACCACAGGACCAAGCCTGAGTTTAATGGAGGCAGTGAGAGAAAGAATAGGACAACTGATGACCATTCCCTGCAAGAACGTGTTCAGCCACTGGCTACCTCCTCCAGCCAAGGTGCCCAAAGAATGTTAATTTATTTATTGAGGTAAATTATTCAATATTACATATGCATGAGTGCCAAAAATATGCAAATATTTGCTTTCAGTTTCTTTTGTTATCCCCCTGTGCAGCAATAGCATCAACTCATTTAAACCCGAAACTCCTATATTGTTCTCATCTGTACACAAAATATTTATTCCAAAAGCCTTCCAGATTGTCCATGTGCTACATTAAAGGACATAATTTTTTGGTGAACAGTGGCTTTATAATTGCAACTCTATCATGCATACCATTGTCATGCAGCGTTCTAATGATGGGGGACCCATGAATACTAACATTAGCCAATGTGAGAAAGGCCTTTAGTTGAATAGAAGTTACCCTGGGTTCCTTTGTGATTTCACGTTATTACACACGTTGCTCTTTTTCTTCAAGTTGTACGCGAGCCATCTATCTGTAGTTTGCAAACTCTTTAGACATGGTTTTCGTAATCTTTTACAGCTGGATGGGTATCATCTGAACAAATTTCATCTCTTTTTATTCTGAGGTCTTCAGAAATCTCCTTTGTTTGTGCCATGATACACTTCAACAATCATATTGCGAAGTTCAGATGTGGGTAGTTCCCTGTTTATCAAATTTATTTCAAACACCTGACTACAGTACTTTTGCCTTCAAAGCACTGCTTATCCTCGATGTTCTCATACTCTTGACACTCACATATCTGTATTATTGAATTATTTTCCTCAATATATATACAAACTACCAAGTATATTAGTATATTGTTTTTACATGTAGTCCTTGTGTGAAAATCTGATGAAATTTTAGGTCATATATACACAGAAATATCAAAAGTTCTACAGGGTTGCCAAAGTCAATAAATAGCTCAAAACTGAGTAATTGGAAAAATGAATCATAGTGTAATAAATGAGATTACACCAGATGATACATGACAACAAATACCGCACCCATATTAAGAGTTCAAGTACAGCTGTGATCAGAAGCATTTGAATTTTAAACGGGCAGGTATTTCCTTTCAAAATTTCGCAATTGAAAACTGAATACTCGATTTACAATGCCCAAGAAACGGAACAATTCATTTAGTCAGCCACATTCAACTATAAATGCACTTTTAAGCTAGTTAGGAGCCATTCTAAATAACTAATGAACATTTAAAGGTATTTATGATAGCCATGGAATGCAATGGGATCTTTAGACTCAGCGTTTACTTTTACAACCCCTTATAAAACACTGCAAATGTGTGCCCAGCCCTTTAACTCTGAGTGTGTTGTATAAAGACTACTGATTCAAAGCTTGTAGGATTAAAGAACAAAAGTCGACTGTTTACTGGCAGGTAATTTAGAAGAGAATGTGATGGTCCTGCATAAGTCTGAAACTACATTTGACCAGCATACTGTCAGTAATTAAACTTAGACTTTTATCCAAGATAAATAAACTTGTGAACCAATAATCCATTTCTTTCCACTTCTAAGGTGAGAATAAACCTAAAAATACTATATATTGAAGAAAGCAGTCATGTGTCTCAAGGTAATTTGCAATA
Source organism: Parotocinclus haroldoi (assembly GCA_034779995.1). NCBI lineage: Eukaryota > Metazoa > Chordata > Actinopteri > Siluriformes > Loricariidae > Parotocinclus > Parotocinclus haroldoi. The sequence goes on from JAUZST010004112.1 coordinate 6,858, forward strand.
TGACACCACATGCTACAGTGGCAGTGATTTTGGATGTTCTGAAGTGCTCTGAAATCATGTCTGATGTGACCAGAAGAGCAGGGGCAAAATCATATGGTTCAGAGAGTGCTATTCTTACCTCTTGGCAGACAAGTTAGCTGGTTTCTCTCAGCAGACAGAAGCTGAAGATTGGGTACCCAGGATACACATTTCCTATTTCTTCTCGTTATGGTCCTAAAGCTCTCCACACCTCTCCCCAAACACAAGGACAGACCCTCCAGGGAGTTGTTCCCAACCCAGAAACTCTGAAGCCTTGGCAAATACACATGACTTGACCCGAGAGGCACCAGAGAGAGCAGGGAATTATTCGATAAATCCAGTGAAGTGGCAGTAGCCGGGATATGTGAGGGGACAGTGAACAGGCCCAGTGAGGCACAGTTGAAGATGGAGGTCTTTTCACACAGGCAAGGGGGTGGACAGGCAGGACTGGGGGCGATGGTTTGTACCCCAGACAGGTGGAAGAATAGGACTGCAATGCAGTGAACTAAGCTGGACACTGACATCACAAGCGCTAAACCAGAGTGAGAGAATATAGTTATTTGTGTAGAAAAATGTAGAAATACTGTACTGACAGAACAATGTGCATAATAATAGAAATTCAGATTTGAATACACTGCTTATTTCTTTCCAGTATTTGTCATTTTATTGTCAAATACAGTTTTAATGTCAAAATTGACTTTACCTGTCCAAAAATTAAGATATGAAGGAGCTGTATATATTTGACATCAACAAAGTAAACTGTAACTGTAAGCTTAAATCACAGCAAATATTTACAAGGAATCATTGCAGTATAAACATGGTAAATCTGATTGCACTCACAAAAACAGCAGACTTTCCCTGAATAATTATCCCGTCTCGGAATTAAGTTTTGAAATATCGAGGTTTAGCAAAGTTTAAGAAAACATTTGACTTACCACTTAATGGTATTTCGAGTTGTCAGCAGAACTCCAACGCTTACTCAGTGCTTATCATTTAAATAGTTATGTACTGTAGAAGTCTTTTGAGATTAGATCCCACCTAAGATCAAAGTCTGAACAGTATTGCTGTGGCCCACACATACACACACACCTTAACAGCACACACAATTGTAAATAGTTTACCACGACCATCCATGTCTGTTAATCTCTTACTCTCATTTTCTTCCTTCTTAGCACTTTCCTATTCACAGGCTCCAGTGTACAACCAGTAATGATTATAATTATGATTAATTTAACATTAAAACTGTCTAAATATTGTTCTCTGGTATTTGGGTTTATATGTACAAACATAGTATGTGCGATTACTGGCCACGTCATTAGGTACACATTTTCCAGTTGCATGGGGGCAACTCAATGCATTTAGGCATGTAGACATACATGGTCAAGGTGACCTGCTAAATTTCAAACAGAGCATCAAAAGGGGTTCTGATCATTTCAGACACCGCTCATTTAAAGGGTTTTTCCACATATAGCATTCTGTAGGCTCTTCTCTTGTTGATTCCAGAAGCTAGAGGAGAATGGCCAGACTGGTTTGAGCTGACAGAAAGGCAACAGTAACTCAAATAACCACTCGTACAACCAAGTTGTTCAAGCAGAACATCATGTGTGAATGCACAGTACATCAAACCAGCAGATGGGCTACAGCAGAAGTGCATACAGAGTGCCAGCTCCTGTTAGTTATGAACAGGCAACTGAAGCTACAAACCACAGAGGCTCATCAAAATTGGGCAATATAAGCATAAAGAATAATGTTGCCTGGTCCACGGAATCGAGTTCTGTGGTGATGTTATGATGGTAGAATTGATCTATACTGTATCAACAGTTTAGGGTACTAGTGATGTGATGGTGTGTGGGATCTTTTCTTGGCACACTGTGGGTCCCTTAATACCACCTGGACATCCTTTAAATGCCACACCCGCAAGAGTATTGTTGTTGACAATGTTCACTGTTGTAGTTGGTTGTACAGGTTGTACTATATACTTAAAGGAAAAAAAATAATTAGTTTCTGCTTTTTTCTGTTTTTAACGGTTTCAATCAATTGAGTATTATTTGATATTATGGTTATGATTTAATACTTCGGTTTTAAAACACATTCATTAATTCGCTTAATCCAATTCAGGGTCGTGGCAAACTGAGTCCTAACCAGCAGCACTGGGCTCAAGTTAGGAACCAACCCTAGACTCGGTGTTAATTCATCCCACATACATCTGTGCACACAGGGATACTTTAAAGATACCAATTCACCTAATGCTTGTCTTTGGAATGTTGATATGATTAAACCAGGAACGAAACTGAGGATCTATGGAGCTGTGAGGTTATATAATCTCTTACAAATACACATTGAAGCTTTAATTGTTTAGGAACTGTGGTAACCCTGATTGACAAATAAACATATGACTTTGAGTGGATGGGCCAAGATTGTCAGCAAAATGGCAATAAGGAATCAGCCTGTAACAATGTAAATTGGTTTCTAAAGTGGGGAGAATAAACAATCAAGACGTTGACAAATAATAGTTTAATTATTTATTTAACCAATGCAAACATTTCAATTCAATGCAGATTACAAGCCCCTTCGCGGTGAAGACCTGTCTGTGTTTTTGGAGTCATAGAATTTGAAAATTGCATAAAGAAACATTTCAAATAAATACAATTTGTGAACACTGATACGAGCATTAGTGTTATATTGCACAAAATATCACACAACTCAGAAATCATGTTTGTCATTCCATCTCGTTATGATTTAAAGCACAACACACATTGAACACATATGCTGACAAAAGCTGAAGTGCCTCCATGTCCATTTTGGCAGCGCACGATAGTGATGTTTTAAAAATTATATGCCACTGTGAAAAAAAATGTACTGTACACATCTAATCAAGGACATCTCAAACAAACCATGAGAATTTTCCATGTCAAGTGTAGCATGGAGGTGGTTTTCGTAGCTGAACTAAGACTAAAAGAGTTGAAACAGGACGTTTTATGTCATGTATGTAGCACAGGCAATGACGCACAGAAAGTCAGTCAGTAGTGACAATATTATTATTTTCAGTCAAGAGTTTCAAGGGTTCCAGAGACCGCATTTGTTGTGAGCTCCCAGAATGTCAGTAAACTTTTTACTTGACTGAAAATCACTTACTGCTACTTAAAGTGATGTTACAAACACTTGATAGCTCTTGACTTGTGAATTTTGGATATATACAGATCCTTAACTGAACAATATTTGGCTGCAACCAAATATCTATACAGAAATATCTATTTATGGATCCAGAGTACCGCATAAAACCGTTTAGGTCTGTTGAAAAATCTAAACAGGAGTGCTGATTTGAGTTACGAATCTTTTAATAATTAACAAAAGAAACTTTGGGTTTGACTCATGTACATTTTGTGCCTTCCTGCAAAAATAATGGTATATTCTTTAACAGAGCCCTTATAGAAACCATATACCGTGGAACCTTGGAATTCGAATGCCTCTTCAATTAAACAAATTAAACAATGTACGTAATCCAGTGTTGTCGATGGCAATAATGCACCAATACAGTATGCCAATCGCAATAAAACCCAAATGAAGAAGAAGTACTAGGGCGTTATTATAGGTATATTAATCTATATTATGATCCAGGGATAGTATGTACTGACACTGCATTTCCTTCAATGGCTGTAAAGTTCTACTTTATTTTCACTTATTACATGTTTTTATATTTCACTTACCTCGTGTATTTATTGATTATTATTCTATCACATTAGCTTTACTCATGCCTTTAACCATTTATGACATGCAAATAAAAGGTATTGAATACAGTCATTAAGGGGTTGGCAACAGGTTAATCTAGTTACATTAATGTTTATGGGGAGACTGATTTTCCACCAAATGGGAGTTGGTGGGCCAACCAATTCCAAGGTTCCACTGCATGTTACATTCTTATACATACCACTTAAGTATGGAGTAACATAATTTGATGTCCTCTATTTAATTAAACACATTACCTACAGTAATTGCTTTTTTAAGTAGAGGACAGCAAATAATGTTATAAACCCCCCCAAACACACACACACACACAAAGTTTTTCCTTGCAAGGGCTCAATACTGCATTGAAAGTTCTGGACAAAAATTGTCAAATTCTACATATCAAAGGCCTAAAGCCAACGATAGAAATGCTGACGTGCATGAATGATAAATCACAGGAAGCTTTTTGGGCAGGCTGTCACATAGTAAAAGCAGGAGTGGTTGTGTAGGACAGCAGTTGATATGACAGAATTGATATGACTAATTAAAGTATGACTGTGTATGTGTGTGTGTGAGAAACGAACTCGTCTATTACGATGCGCAAAGGTCATCCATGTGAAAAGTGATTAGAAAGCTGTTTCTTGCATTATCCTCAAGACCTAATATCAGATCTCAAAAACATAACTAATATGTTAGTGTTTCTACGTCTAGGGTAATTCCCATGTCTCAGTGCATTGCTCCACAGGGGTTGTCAGATGTTTGGCAGCCCATGTTGGGATATTTCACCTGCACTCTGAAGAGGGTCCCGTCTGCACACATACACAGTTTGTACCTCAACAGTCTGTCGTCGAAATACAGCTCACCTCCCAGAGAGTTGTTCGGGATGCGGGACGGACTGAACATCACCGAGCCGTTCAGAACAATGCTGTTCTCCTGGGTGTTTAGGAATGACCAAACACGAATGGTTACAGTATACAGCTGACGTACGGCGTATAATAAAGCGGTAAATCACTAGAGGCTGCGCATCACTGAGATTTTATGATTGGTAAGGGTGTTGTTCAGCACAATGCACAGCTCGAGTGCCTAACTGCTTTCAAGATCCTGAAACCAAGATTTGCTTTCTCTATTCTTCAGCGTGTGGCATGCAGTTTACAAAGAATCTGCTTTAGCTCTGTTTCCCTACCTCTAATAGTCCACAATCACAGGTTTGGTGGCATTTAAATACAGTTAGGGAAGCTGAACTATACTAAACCATTTACATGGATTTGAAAGTCGTTGGTCGTGATAAATGGTATAGTACGCATGACATGTTTTCACTGATTGGATAACCTTCTGCAATACATATTAGGGCTGGCTCGATACCATTTTTTAATGCCCGATACCGATATAGATACTGCAAACTTGAATAACTGGCGATACCAATATCGGACCGATACGCTGCTATCTCCTTTCGAAACACTGGCGTTGCATAAGTTGCACTGGGCTGTTTTATTTTTATCATCCTTGAGCTTAAAATAACTCCACACAGCTGAAGTGATGACCACGCTGCTAGCTAACAGTTTCAACTCGAGTTCACGTGACAAATCTCTGTTTACGCCGCGTCGTCCAAATTGTAGTAAAGCATATACGTGATAGGAAAGATATCGGATGCCACATATCGGGCCAGTACCGATACAGAATAGCGGATCGGTACAGCCCTAATACATATTCATGAGTTTAATATCGCCTTGACTAATGTTCTATTTGATATCTGTAGAAAATAGTTTTTAGACACAGATTTAATATTTCATTTCGCAAATTAGGAATGGGTGCAGAATGTAGGAACGCAGCTCTGAAGCTAAAATCAGTACTTACAGCTTTGAGCTCAATGTCGCCACCCATCTTGAACTCAATGGTTTTGCCCATGATGAAGACCCCCTCATTGCCACGGATGATGGCCTTGCTGTCGCCTTTGATTGTGAGATCAGAAGATGCATTGCAAGTGATCTGCAGAAGCACAGCCCAAAAGTAAAGCGCAACATGTGAATTTATAAATGAACATGGAATTATTGTCTCAGCATTAGATTAGATTAGAAGTATTTTTGTTCTGCATCAATTTAGTGATATGGCGCAGCCTAGTGGTAGATTTCGAGCATTTTTGGTTTGCAGTAAACCCTTTCATACAGATCAACAAGAACAAATTAATGATAATTATGGGTTTGCCTTATAAACGCGAGCTAAAAAATATTATATCTATAGATCTTGTACATGTACAGTATTTCACACTCACTCACATTTTTAAACCTGTTTTATTATATATTTTCATGGGACAAGGCTGAAGATATGACGCTTTGATACAATGTAATCAGTCTACAGCTTGTATAACGGTGTACATTTGCTGTGCCCTCAAAATAACTAAGCACACAACCATTAATGTCTAAATCACTGGCAACAAAAGTGAGTACACCCCTAAGTGAAAATAGCCAAACCGAGACCAAAGTAGCAATATTTTGCATAACCCCCATTATATTCCTGCACTGCCTTAACTCTCTTGGGGCATGAGCTTCACAGGTTGCCACTGGAATCCTCTTCCACTCGCCCATGTTGACATCACCTGCTGGATGATGTTGACCTTGTGCTCCTCCACCTTAAATTTGAGAATGCCCAACAGGGTTTAGGTCTGGAGACATGCTTGACCTTTACCCTCAGTTTCTTTAGCATGGAGTCATGGAGGTGTGTTTGTGTTCTAAGTGGAACCTGTCCTGTTAAACCGCTGTATGGTCTTGGTTAGCGGTTAAACCCCTGGACCATCTTCTGAAGACAGCAGTATATTGTGCAGTATAATGTACCATGTCCCAAACCTCTCAAACAACCTCTGGATTCTTAAACTTGACAATGAGTTCACTGTACTCAAATGGCCTCCACAGTCACTAGATCTCAGTTCAATAGAGCAACTTTTGAACATAGTGAAACAGGAGATTTGCATCATGGATGTGCAGCCGATAAATCTGCGCCAAGTATCATGCTACAAATGTCAATATAGGCCAAAATCTACGACACATGACACACAGCACATGTCTGAATCTATACCATAAAAACTTACGGCAGAGCTGAAGGCAAAAGAAGGACCAACCTAGTACTGGCATTTTCTACAATCTAATGTCAATACTGAGATACAGCTGGACTCTGGCAAGCAATATGTATTTGTTAATTAATTTATTCCACGTAATTGCTTAATGCAGTGCTATATAAGCGGTTATAATGTCTGGATCTAATGTGTGCATATTTCTCTGCTTATCCTGATCGGAACCTTTTGACGCCCAACCTGGCCAGAAGGCACTGGTGGGAACTGAACCCATGTGCATGAATACAATATTCACATACAAATATGCATTAGATTTGATTACAATTTTACCATCGTGTGAAGACTGTGATGCATTAGAGCACTGTGGTGTTATGCTGGAGAACACAGGCATGCTTACTCTTTCTGTTGAGGCTTTCTTTACATTGAGCACCTTGACTTGTTTGGGAAGGTGGAACTCGTGGTTGTCAAAATCCGTGCTGAAGAAGGTAGTTTGTGTGCGTGGGTCTGTGAACGAAATGCCCAGGTCACTGGTGATGGACGTCTTGTCCTTCTCAACACTTAGTTTGGTGTTGCCTTGCTGGAACACTACCTACAGAATCCAAGCATGCACAAAGAGTATTAAGAAAATAAGCACTGATTTGCATGCACAAACATTCACGTGGTAATAAAATCTATTAAGTAAAGTGTTACCTCGGTTCTCCTTGTTAATTCTTTTTAGAAGGCTGAAAGTCTATATTGTCATCATAGCAGAGCCTTGTTGTTTAAAACACTTACATTGACCTACAGTGGCCCAAAATCATTAACACAAAGCTTGTTTTACAATAACGTGTTGAAAATAAGATGGCATTTAATGAGCAATGGAGAACTCAAGTCTTTGATTTCCTTTCAGTTTGCTGCAATCATTAACCATTTTGGACCCAAGGAGAGCTATTTGCACTAAGAATACAGTACCGTTTATGTACAATATAAATAAAAAACATGATCAACAGTGGAACTCTTGACTGAGGAACAGCTACTGTGAATCTGAATCACAGTGTACTGAATTGCGAATCATAAAACTTGAACCGTCAGTTGAGTTTCAGCTGGATCCAGTTCTTTGGCTTGACTCGTACGCGCTTAAGCAAGTGGGCAGAGTATCAAGCATACGATGAGAACCGAGGAGTTTTTCTAGTCAAAATGCGTCAAGAACCAAATTTGAACGAGTTCTGAGGTGGTCAAGAACCGAGGTACCGCTGTATACTGTAATAAAAAAATATTCATACAATAAGTCACACACTTTAACAGACTCACTGGGTTGTTGTTCCCAGTGATGACAAGATCCTGATCCTTCCTGCCACCCACTGTACTCTTGTGTAGTGGATGAATCACACCCATATCAGCTTTCTGCTTAAAGCGCAGCAGACCACTGTTATGGAACTCCATACTGTCGCAGCCATTGGGACCTATCCGAATGACTGTCCAGATGACCAAAGTTATCTAAAAAGTGGGTGAGAAGGCAGGATGGGCAACATTAAGGCATATTATGATTGATTAAGTTTCACCAAAATGTTCAGTAGATTTTATATGGTAAAACAAAATGCACTTCCATCTTTAAAAAAAAGCACACTGAAAATCTAAAAAAAATAATAAAAACAGTATCAGCCTACATTCAAGCCACAAGCGAATAAAGAATATAGAATACAGAATCAAACAGTATGTCATACCAGTGGATACCAATTACCACATGCAGTGTATTGAATATGTTATAGAGTGTACAACTTATTTCGTAATCTACTCCCACTACCCAATAGTTGGAGACATTGGTGATATTCAGCCATATCATAATTCACACTATTTAAACATAATAGTTTTCCTCACAATCAGATTGATGAGGGCAAGAAGGAAGAGCAGGACAATGATGCACACAGCAATGTTGCCCTTTCTACCCCTGAGCCCTGTTTTGTGCAGTCTCTCCTCCTCTATCGGGACATATCCTGCCTTGAAGTTACTGTTGTGCTCCTTATTTGTGGTCCTCCGTTCGATGGCCTTCTCCCGCATGGACTTCTTGACTGGCCCATTTGAGCTGTCCTGTAGTGGGGAAAAGAATGGACAGATATATCGGTACCAATTCAGACTCTCTACCAATTTCAATATATACTTCGATTAAGTTCAAGCTATTAGTATAAAAGTTCTTTTACTCAGACTTGCATGACACTTGAGTTCAACTAACGTTCACAAGCAAGAGACTCGAGACTAGAATCACACGTCGGAAACCAAAGTCTCGACTCAGATTTGCATAACAGTGAGTCATCACTCAACTCGGATTTCCACACTGGAGATTCAAATCTCGACTCGGTGGAATGAACTAGAGACTTAAGTCTCAACTAAGACTCACATATCAGAGAGACTTAAGTCTTGATTCTGACTCGTGCTACAGACTCACAAACCACAGACTCGACTACACACTCCAGTCATAACTTTACTGTATATTGCAAGAACAAGACTATAGACTAGACTCAAGTCTTGCACGTTACAGACTTAAGCCTTGACTCATAAGAAAGAGACCTGATGCACATCTCAGCCTCATACATTTACATTATTTGGCAGACGGCCTTATCCAGAGCAACTTACAACTCATACAGTCTTACAATTCAGTCAATGGTGGGTTAAGGGCCTAACTCAAGGACTCAACTGTGACAGATTGGCAGAGGTGGGATTTGAACCCAGGACCATCAGGTCCAGAGTCCAGAACCTTAACTGCTATGCTACCACACAAGAGATTTAAGACTTAAATACTGGAGAGACTTAGTCTTGCCACCAAATGGCATGCAAGAGACAGCGAATGTGCTGACTGCCAACCTGGATGTTACTAACCACTGACAGAATGTCCAAACGTACTGTTTCCAGCAAACAAACAATGCAAACAAA
>JAUZST010004113.1:0-16568 GCA_034779995.1 Parotocinclus haroldoi
ATATATATATATACACACACACACACACACACACACACACACACACACACACACACAAACTGATGTTGTACCATACCTTCAGGCCTCTCAGGTAAGGCCATACTCAGCCAGCTCATAGCCATGCTGCACTGACTGCTTACAGAGGAGGTACGACTGCCAAAAGGATGAAGAGGTATAGTGCCAATAACCAGGGGCAGGTCTAGACTCAGGTTCAAACCACGAGGAATGTCCACATACACCTGCGTTAAAGCACACCCTTAGCTCAACCACTACAACCATTTTCTAAAGACAGGAACGCGTGAAATATGTTAAAGTTCACTTTTTATTTCAAAAATGAATACAATCAGGACATTTCTAGTATTTTAATGAAATTTTAAGCATGCCTTGTACTCACCATGAGGGAATATTCTACACAAATAATGCCACAGTCTAGAATGGAAGGAGAGACCGGGGGGATCTTTAGCATCTTGCCATCCCATGTCTCGGATTTGCCAGACAGTAGAGGATCACCACGAATATTAGCAATGAGATGTTTGATTTCCTTTGCCTTCCCTTTTGCATAGAACGTTTGTGTTTGGTAGATAGCTGCTTTTGGCACAACTATTCGGGATGAGCAATTCTCAATCTCAGCAAATATGTGAATGGATTCTCCTGCAAAACAACAAACCAGGATTTCAATCATGTGATTACATAGACCAGGTATGACTTTTCCACACCAAAATGTTGCTAAATTGTTTGTTTCTTACCTGGAGCGTAGCCTTTCCTTTCAATTTTAGCACTTAGTGAAACAGGACCTGAGGTGCAGAACCAGCAGCAAAGAGTTTTTTCCTTTGTGCCAGCCTGGGGTGACTGTAAATAAAACAAGCCATGGGAAATAAAATAAGGAAACATGGCTTTTAAGTATAATACAATTAACTATCGACCTTTCTAAAAGAACTTCTATTCCTCTCACCAGCAGTAGTGGTGTGTTGATGTCAATGTGCTCAAAGACAGTGAATGCCTTCTTCACTTTCAGCGGGAGAAGCCAGGGTCTGTGCAATTCAGCCTTTACCCAGTAGCGAACACTGCCATGCTTGCCTTCAAACGATGTAGCGAGAGGCCTACAAAACAGAGCAAGCAAATAGTTTTTCACCTGGTGCAAAACAAAGTAATTGCAATCTTAATGAACTGACTTAAATCCTAACATAACTGATTTGATGACACACATTGTGGAACACAAAGCACTTGATAAAGACAGAAACAACAGAGACAGTCTCACTGACTTACCTACTATCTCATGGACAACTGCACTATGGACAATACAATCTCTTTACGCACATCACATCTTTTCTACCTCTCTCTATATACATAGATTATACAGTTTTACATTTTATATCTCCAAGTTTTATATTTACTTTTTCATTTGAACTTTACATTTCTAGCTTTTTTTTTTTTACATTTTTATATTTCTTAATTTAATACTATTCACATTTTATACATTTATTTATAATATCTTATAATTGAAGTGTTCTTAGTTTATTTGCATTTTGTGCACTTTAGTTCTAAAATAGTACTTTCAATTTTTTATTTTCAAATTGCAATTTTCAGTGACTTTGTGTGAGAAGATTTTCAATCAAAGCATTTCACTGTAAGTTGTACTGTGTATTACTATGCATGCGACAAATAATATTAGATTTGATTTGATTTGAACAACACTTACGTCTGAGGGAGTTCAAAGCTGAAAGGATATTCGTTTGGTCCTGAGTGAAGTATCGTGAATCCCTCTTCACTGCTGTCATCGTCTATAACACAGGAAAATCAAATTCATATATTAAAATCTGTAACACTATGAAAACAAACAATACCAACCTATTAGTTAATCAAACTCTGAATCTAAACTCACTGTCTACTACTTGGAGATTTTTCTTTCCACTGGCCTTAGATATTGGAAAATAAGCTAAAATTGTAAAGCTGCTTTGAGACAATGCTCCATTACAGCCAAATCCCACAATCCAAATACTAACTATAATATATGAGGACTGGCAATACCCAAAAAAATAACCATATCAGATACAGTAGCCAGGCAATTAAACTCTAGGTGCAATACTGTTGTACTGACTCTCATTATACAATATATCGCTGTCATATGTGAGGAAACAGACATTCACAAAACTTTGGTCACTTATGGCTCTGATTTATAATGATGAATAGGGATATATGATCTGTGACAAATTGTGCTTAGAAACAGCTTGGCTGAGGCAGTAACTGTAAAGGTGCACCCAAAGCCAGGGTTGCCACCTTAACTGACTTTGAACCTAGATGTCGCCACTTTTTAGGGTGCTTTAAGCAGCTCTATTTTAACAACAGTCCAAAAACAAATCAAACATCTTTTTGAGAAATGCCCAGCACTCAATATGGCTAGTTAATATGATTTCTGGTTATACAATTTGAGTGTGCATGACCAATTACTTATTATTTCTATAAGATATAAGAACACTGTGGTAGTCTAGCAGGTAAGGTACTGGGCTATAGACCAGAAGGTCTAGGGTTCAGATCCAACCTCTGCCAAGTTGCCACTGTTGGGTACATAATCTAAAGTATTTAAACTATTTATAAGTGGTTAGAAGCCAGTTCTATTTGATTTGAGTTCTCTTCTAAATTTCTTTATGAAGTGTCTCCATATAATCTTCTTTCTTCATGTAACATGTTTCGGTATGCAAGTGGTTATGAAAAATAAGCTTTTTTTTTTCTTTTACTTTTTCAGCATGCTTTAGCTACACTGGACTGAAATGAAATGGTGACATTGGCCACAGGAATACCTGCTAAGTTGGCCATTTGTAATTATATAAAATGCATTTCTGTTTCATTAGCAGAAATGTCAGCATAAAACATCAGAGTCAGAATCATATTTGTTTCCAGCTATTTGTATCGCTCTACAATCTATAGTGTAATCACTATTTACATAATTTACATTTTAACTGCATAACACATAAAGCCCAACTGTGACACTTAAAATAAGTGTGCATATGTAATGAGATAACTGTTAATAACTGTTAAACAATACAGAACAACAGTGTATATATATATATATATATATATATATCCAGATCAGTTATTTATGAGTGTACATGGAAAGAAAGTATCAGACCCAGTGCATCTAATATATAAATACTCATGTGTCTGAGAGATGTCTTCACTTGATTTTGTTAGTAATTCAGTGACCTACAGTCAAACCAGCAGTAGAATGTAAAAAAAACAACAGGCTTAGAATGCAGCCAAGAGCTAGAAGAGACCGGCCTAAACCGGCGCGCGCATCCGCCCTCAGCCGGATTTCCCCCTGCATGCATTACTAAACGGCTTGTGATAGGCTTAGTTTCAGAGCGCTCCTTCAACAGCGTGGTTTCAAAGCAAGATCTGAACGGGTAAATACGTTTCCAGTAACATCACATCAACTGGTAAAATAGCACACTAAAATAACAAAATCGTGTTATTGTGTTTCGTAAACACCTTAACGTGGGATACGTCGAAGACGGTGGGAGTCGAGATTTTGAGGTGTACAGCATTCACATATTCTTTGAAACATGTTCGATGCCTTAAAACAAAACACAGCGACAATTACACAAACATGCCCCGCGCCACACGCTCGCTTGACACTTGTGCAAAAGTATGAGGTCATTCGACACACACGAGCACTTCAGCCAACCACAGCGCAGAAGATCGTCCACGCCAACCCCCCTTCTCCGCAGCCAGCTTCTGAACAGGTTTAAACCGCTTCTAACAAAGGCTACAAACTTACTGCTGGGCTTTATGAAAGATATTAAACGTATTAGCAAAGTTCTACAGTTCTCATTTGATCGTGTTATAGAGCTCCCTTTATAGGCGACTCAATGTTTTATATTACGAAGTTTTTATAAGTCCAGCAGCCTGTTTACACACGGGGTTTGTTTTGTAGAGTGGCATGCCAACCTGCATTTGAAAACACAAACCGTTCAAACCACACGGAATGAGTCACAGCATAAGGGATAGATACCGTGAAATAAAATAGCAGCTGGAATGTTAGTAGTTTATTTTCAAACGAGCAACCGTCAAAAGTCGCTCATGCCCACAGAACAAGGAGCATCTGTCACTGCAGCACCGCGTGAACATCTTTCACTGTAACGGACAGACAGTTACATTCCAAATTCATGATCCCCAAATGCTCCTTACCTCTGCAATGTCCAATTAAGACGTCGCTGTGGTCAAAATACTCCACCTCATCTGTGAAATTTTGAGTGTAAGCAGTGTTAGATCCAGCATTGCGCGATTCCGTCCACCGAACTTTAGCCAGTCCTTTGGCGTGAATGTTTAACGATTTCACGCGAATTTCTCCAGTGACTTCGATGATCACCCGTCCTGACACATAATCTCCACTCGTAAACACAGGAACATTGTTGTCATTGAGGCAGTCGTAGCTTATGGATAAGTTCTTCACTTTTCCTAGCACCATGGTTAATTATTAAACGAGCTGTAAAAAAAACCCCACTAGTTAGATATCCAGTTGCACCGACCAGTTATGTGCCATGCAGAAATGCTGCAGGCCGGTTCAGTGCTGGAGATAAAACACACTCATTTAAGTTGGAAGTATTCAGCAGCAGCACTGGAAGCTGGTAAACCAGCCTGCCTGCACTGAGACACAGCAGCGCTGCACTGAAAGAGAGGAAAACAACCCTCCGGCGCAAGCGCAGCAGCCGTCCTCCTCCACGGCTCTATACACCTAACAGGACTGCATCCTTTCCCTGATATAAAGTTAGCTTTATGTACTGCGTTTGATATTCACCGTTCACATTGAGACATCCCAGCTGAAAAAGTGTGGATTTAGATGACGTTTGGAACGCACCACGTTTTCCATTTATGCAACTCGATATAGGATTTTATTAGAATTTAAGGCAAGTCAAGTCAATTAATTTACATAGCGCTTTATACAATGGAGCATTGTCTCTATGTTTCTATAAATGTTTACAACATTATATTATTTTTTAAATCCAATTGAGCAAGCCTACGATGAAAGAGGTGGCCAGGAAAAAAATCCCTGAATATAGAAGGAAGAGACCTTGGGAGGACCAAGACTCAAAAAAGGAATGTTATTTGAAATGGTTAAGTTGTATTAATAGTAAAATTAAGTAAATAACACAACTGTAATTAAATAACGAAATAGATTTAAGATAATGAGTCCTCAGTTATAACTGATAACTGGATGATGGAAGGAGTTATTACGCTCTGGTGTGACCCGGGCATGGTGGGACTGGTTTCTGTTGATGAAAACCAGTATTGCAAGTGAAATTCCTCTTGATTCCTTGAATGAATATAATCACCTGTTTAAAATCACAATATTACTGGCCCAGTTGCATTATCAGACCCCCTGTTATGGGATTCCTGTTCCCCAGTAAATTGTTGGTGTGCCTCATTAAAATTACATGAGTAGAAAGTGAGGTCCATCCTGAATTGCTGAGCATAACTAAAGGACATAAATGTGCAAATTCACTACAGGCACTTAATTTTCCATAATGTCACAGCATGTTTGCAAAAGTTGAACGTGGCTGTTTAGATCAGTTTTTCCTCATGTAATATTGGACAAATAATATAGCTCATTATTATAGGCCTATGTTTGATAAGGAAATTGTATTTCTTTCTAAGCCCATTCATATATAGTCCGGTATCATGAAAATCCACTCATACATGGGATACTTTTGCTCATCGTAACAAGAAATGTATGGGGGAATTGAAAAAAGTGACCAAACACTTGGTACTGGGTGCTATATGAAAGCAATCATTGTCATTTCTTGAGCAAAACGAAATAACCATTCTTCCTGCAAACACGTCTTAAGCTGTGGAGCAGTATAGAGTCACATTTTTTGTTCTTCATTTTTCATTTCTCAAAAATATCATGTGATTTTGCATTGTCTTGTTGAAAAATGCATGGACGTCCCAGACAAATATGTCTTGAAGGCAGTTTAAGTTGCTTTAAATCTCAATGTACTTTACTGCATTAATGCTGCCATTACAGTATACAATCCCAATTCCAATGAAGTTGTGACATTGTGTAGAACATAATTAAAAACAGAATATGATCATTTGCAAACCCTTTTAAACCTATATTCAGTTAAATAGACTAAAAAGACAAGATATTTAATGTTCAAATGGATCAACTTAATTGATTTTTGCAAATATTCACGCACTTTTAATTTGATGCCTGCAACACGTTACAAAGAAGTTGGGATGGGGTCGTGTTTACCACTGTGTTACATCACCTTTCCTTTTAACAACACTGAATAAGTATTTGAGAACTGACAATGGGAGACAGGTCCAGACTACAGACAGGCTAATCTAGTACCCATACTCTTTTACTATTAAGCCATGTTGTTGTGCTTGGCTTTGTTTTGCTTAGATAAACAAAGACGTTGCTTGGATGGCGGTGTTTTTGACTGTAGTTGATATTTGGCTTTCACTTTGCATGGTGAAGTTCTAACTTGTACTTCTCTGAATGTTTTGATTATATTATGGATTGATGATGATGAAATCCCTAAATTCCTTGCAAGTACTCAATGAGAAATGTTGTTCTTAAACTGTTGGGCTTTTTGCTCATGCAGTTGGTCACAAAGTGATGGACTTTGCCCCATCCTTGCATGTAAACAACTGAGCCTTTCGATGATGCTCCCTTTATAACCAATCATGACACTCACCTGTGAAATGTTCTAAACAGGGGTTTTTTTTGTCTTTTGTTGCCCCTGTCCCAACTCTTTTGGAGTGTGTTGCAAGCATCAAATTCAAAATGGCGAGACATTTGCAAAACATAATGAAGTTGATCTATTTGAACATTAAATACCCTGTCTTTGTAGTGTATTTAATTGCTTATGGGTTGAACAGGATTTGCAAATTATTGTATTCTGTTTTATTTATGTTTTACACAACATGCTTTTGGGGTTTAAATGATCTTTGCCAATCCTTTGCCTTTGTGGTTCTATCATGACAGCTGAAATTACATCATTTAGTTTCAAGAAAATCATTATTAGCTCTAAATTGACACCATCCAAACTTTTTTTGGAATGTGTTGCAGACCTGAAATGCAGGAATGGATGTTTATTAACAAAATGAAGAAATTAAAATCTTAGATTCCTACTGTCAGCAATGAAACCTAAGTCAAAGTAAATGTAAGAAACATTGTGTGTGTGTGTGTGTGTGTGTGTTTACACTGGACTGATATGCTGGTTGGTTAATGTGGACCTTTACAATGCCATATACAGTCATATAACTTAAACTCTAATATACCTTACATTGGAGATAGCACTTACAGAACCCATACATGTGTTGAGCTAAAGAAGAATATTCTTATTGAACAGAATTATACTCTGAGTCTCTGAGACAACACTCACAATGGCGGCACAGTAGTTAAGGTACTTTGAGCCAGCATTGTCAAGTTGTCACTCTTGGGTCATTGAGTGAGTACCTAAAACAGAATATATGTGTAATGTACATCATAAGATCAGTTGAAATGTAGAAAATTTTGTAAAACGTTCTAAAAGGACCTGATAACACTATTGTAAATACTGATGGCATACAACGAGATTTTGCCAATTTTTCACTACTTGCACGTTCTGTATCCATCTGTAGTGTTTGGGTGGAAAGTAGGGGTGGGCCATATGGCCCTAAAAAAATTACAATATTTCAGGAAACTTTTGCAATAACAATACATTCGGAGATATATTTCAACAAAATACATTTGCAAAAAAAGTACATTTTATATTTTAATATACCTCACCTCTCTGCATTTTTGACTCAGTAGCATGCTTCTGCTTGAGGTGGTGAAACAGATTGAATGCGTTTCTTCATTTTGTTTTACAGACCTTTTAACTTACATATTACTGTAGTTTGTTGTACATCTGATATTTTGTATGAAAGTCGCTCCATTTTTTGGGACAAACTCATCACCACAAAACCACTTTCCACATTATCTGTTGCTCTGCCTATAATTCATGTAATGGACAGGCCATACTCTATGTAAATGCGTAATTGCAGTTAGTGTTTGTGTTGCTGAAATTTGATCATCCACCTCCAAAAAGAAGTCTATAAAGTCTTTCTATAAAAGCATTGTCTCAAATCAAACAATCACTGGACAGTTGTATCCAGCTTTGTCCAGTGGCCAAACTTCCAAAGTTAATCTTGGTGTCTCACATAAAAAATTCTCATCATTTTATGACATTTGGACAATAGAAGAGTGGAAAACAGTTGCCTGGTCTTATGAGTATTAATTTCTGCTGTGACTGTATGGATGGCAGGGTCAGAATAAACTACATAAACAACATGATAAAATGGCTTCATCCTGCCTTTCATCCCTTCATCAATGGATCCATTGTTGCCGGGTCCGACCCTGTACTAGCTAGGTGTACCTAATAAATTAGGCAGTTAGTGTATAGTGTATATGCCAGAATTACTATACACTGCTCTGTCTAAAAACAGCCAGGACCAAAAAGAGACAGTCATAAGTGTTAGAGCTTTACTAGATGACACGGTTTACATACACATGAAAGACAAAGGTGGATACAAAGACAAGGAATAGTACCAACTGTAAATGGATTGACACTAAGAGGCTGACAGAGGCACCAGGCTAGGCTAACAATAATGAGACAAAGGTCTAGGATTCACAGAAACAGGGCAAGTTGAAATTGGGGAACGCATGAGTACAGGGAGCTAGGCAGAGCACACAGTACAAACCAAAAAGCGTATATGCGACAAGACCTGACAAAGAGGTGTAGTAGACGGAAGGTTTATTATAGTGGAATCCAGCTGGCTGTGGAAGGAGAAAAGTGTCAGAAGGGAGCCATGTAGGATGATGTAGCTCAAGGGCTGCTCCTGGTGAGCATCAAATTGGCACTCTGACCATACAAACAAACTGTATAAAACATGTCATCATTGTACATTAATGCATTATTTCCAATTCCTAGAATGCCATTTGAGAACAATGCCAAATGTTACTTTTTACAGCATCCAATATGTTTTAAAACTATTAAGAACACTGTAATCAGTATCCTAGACAATATTAATTAATTATTTATTTTGTGAATTAATGAACATTTGCAAAGATACAGGTGGTTGGTAGAAATAAATAGTTTGCCTAATTATAATAAACATAATTATTGCAATCCTGTAGAACTTTACATGTAAGAACCTAATAAATATGTACATAATACAGTCGAATCTGGTTAACTGAACCACAGGTTAATGGGACCAGCCACTTATTGGGACCGAATCCTAAAGTACCGAAACAAATCCTATTATATACGTGTAATATTATTTGGATCAAAATCCAGTTTAATCGGACCAAAGAACGTGAGAGCGAATAAGTAAATAAGACACAAGTTGCCACTTAGAGCGGATACAAAGCAGGTCAGTGAGATATGGGAGGATTTTTGGGATCCCCGGGAGAATTTATGCTTTAATCTAAGGTCAGGAAATCTGAAAAGTTGTGTTGAAAAGAGCAGAACCAGCAGGAGGTGACCACGCCCACCACTTATAGCACATCTCGTCTTGTAACATAGGGCATGTTTGTTTAATCGGACCAGCCGGTTATTAGGACCAAAACGGTCGCGTCCTGATGTGCTCCCATTAACCTGATTTGACTGTATTTACATTTATGTCATTTTACTAGACATCCATATCCAAAATGACTTACTGTCCAAGCAATTGTGGCTTAAGGGCCTTGCTGAAGGACCAAACAGTGGTCCATAGCCTAGTACCATAACTGCTTGGTCACCAGATTATATTTGAATACAGCTTAATAGAAAGACATAATTCAAAGATTTACTAAGTCAAAGTTGAAACAACATTTTTCCTTGTAAAAAAGTTTTTCCTTGTAACTTTGTAATATTGTCAATGTCTCACTCAAATACCCATTATGCTTTTCATAAGTTTATTCAATCGTTGTGCCTTCATTCAAAATTATTGTTACATCCTGATTTAATTGCCCAGTCTATTGGTTTATTTATACTATCAACAATGACATACTACATTTACTAAACAAACAATGCAACCTCAAACAGCACTAAGGAATCTAGTTATGATTCACCAACTAAAATGCAACAGTCATAAAAAACAATAATGCAAAAATTATTTCAGGCAGATCTTTGTGGTGGTATATTCCACACATTAATACATATTATTACTCTGTATGGTAACAGCATTTTAGGGCAAGCCAAAGTTTTACTATCCAGTAAAGTAATTCTTGAGCATTTTGCTTTGCATGGCTGATTTTTCATTTCTAATAGCATTCCTCAGACACTGCCAAAACCATTTTTGTGCCGAGGGGTTGCGTGGCCATTCCAACACACTGTTTCCACACAGACAGCGTCGCAGGTGTAAGATTCTAGAATGCTGAAGCACTGGCTCTAACAGGACTAAAATCATCACATCCACACCTTCCTCCAGCAGCTTCTGCTGAGCAAGATAAGCTGCCACCTTGAACACCATACTGCATACAAAACCCTCAGTGAGCACAAAAATGGTTTTCCTGCTCAAATGAACACTTTGGTTGAGATTATCCATAATGGATGAACCAGGGGTCCAGTCCCTCTCTTCCAGACAGATTGGCCGTACCCTCTCTCCCTGGTCCTCTAGCTCGGCTCGCAGGTGGTTCAGCACCCAGTCAGAAGCAAGTGGGTCTTTGGTGTCATACATAACAAAGGCATCATAAATGTGGTCAGATGATTTTGAGTTGGGACTCCAGATTCTGGCTTCCCAGAACTTAAGGATATAGGACATGTCCCAATAAAACAGGTGGATTGTAATGGCAGTGAACAATGTAACAAGGATGATGGTAGATGTGATAATGTGGAGAATTTGTGCAGTGTCATCATTGATGCAGGCATTTTTAAGATCAGATTTGATAACAGACTGGCCCTTTTTAAGAAGTGGTACGTCACATAAGATCCCTGTTGCAAGCTGAGGGATATTTACTCTGGTCAGCTCTATCCAGAGAAGAAATTCCAAAAGGTCACATGTGCAGTGGAAGGGATTACCTTCCAGGTAGAGGGTGTTTAAATATTTTTCATTATTTATGTCAAATGGAGTCCCAATAATAATCTCAAGACGATTGTAGCTTAGGTCCAGTGTCCAGAAGGTTGTGGCGTCTTTGAGGAAGTTGGCTGCTAGTTTAGAGATCCTGTTATGGCTTAAGTCTAAGATTCTTAGTGAATTTGTATGAGCTGATAGTCTTTCAGTCACAAAGTCCAACTTATTCTTACTTAAATCCAGGATTTCCAGATGTTGTAAATGTTTTAGCTGGTCCCAAATAAAGTATTTAAGCTGGTTTCTGCTTATACTTAAATATTTTAGGATTGGGGGGAAATATTCCAATATGTCTTCAGGTATTTGTCTTAGTTTATTGTAGGATATGTCGAGATTAGTTAGGTTTGTGAGATATTTAAAGAGATATTTAAAGCCTGCTTCTCTTTTCCACATGATGTCAAGTCTGTTCCCTTGAAACTGCAGCTCCTTAAGTGAACTGCTCCTCAGGGTCTTGTTACTCAGCATATTTATCTCATTCCAACTGAGATTTAGCACTTTTAGATACTCAAGGTTTTCAATAAACTCTAGAGAATGAATTACTCCATCTACCTCAAAGTAATGCTTGTTGTGGCTTAAGTCCAAAATTTCTAAATCATGCAGTTCATTAAAGGCTGTCTTCAAATGTAAATAGACACGGTTTTTTGACAGGTCCAAGTATTTTAGCTTTGGGAAATGTACAAACTCGGTGCCATTAAATGCCGAGCTAATCAAATTGCTAGAAAGATTAAGACATGTAAAATTTCCCACAGACTGAAGGATCTCTGGAATGATGTAGAAAATACTGTTTCTGCTGAGGTCTAACACAGGCCCTGTGTCCAGACATTCCTGTTTTACAAAGGGAGGGTAGCGCTTGAATTCAGAATCTTTGTGAATATAGGGTACTTGTATGTAGTGGTCTTCGTTATGCTTCAAATCCACATCACTCATGCATTTTGTATTTTGTGTTTTTATCTCTGTGAATGTAAGTCTGTTTTCAATTAGGGAAATAAGAGATAAATTATGAAACTTTCTAAATAGAGAAACATCAGTCTGCTGGAGAAAGTTTACACCTAGATTTAGTACAGAGAGATTTTTTAAGCTTAATAGAGGGCGAATGTCCCTTTCAGACAAAACTGAGAACAAATAACCCTCTAGGTGAAGGGTTTTCAGTGATTTTAGTTCGGAAAAACCAACTGAAAGATTGAGCCTTGCTGAATTTTTTTGTGATGGATTATTGTAAGAGAGATCAATTATTTCCAAATTAGGCAAAACAGAGAAAAACTGCCCACTTTCAATCTCACCAAGTAGAACATTAAAGGAAAGATATAAGAACTTTAACATTGTGAGATTCTTAAACCATGCAGGACTGAGTGTTTGTAAAGAATTTCCTGATAATCGGAGCTCCTGCATTTGGGAAAGCTGACTGAAAGCTTCCGAATGAATTTGCATGGCATTATTTGTGGTGTTACAGGGGGTGCATGGAAAAGGTGCATTATAACAAATGGGACAATTTCCAGATAAATCCAGAAAAACAAGGTTTGTTAGGTTGTTTAGGTCAGATGCTTCAATATGCTCAATTCTGTTTTTTAGTAAATGGAGACGCTGAAGAGAACGAGGCAGATATGGTGGTATCTTACGCAGTCGGTTCAGTGACAAATAAAGATCAGTCAGATTATGCAAGTCATAAAATGTTCCGTTTGTAATAATCAAGGAGCCGTTACAACTTTTGTAGTAATAGCAGTTTGCTATTATTCTAAAGCAAGTAAGGTTTCTTATTCCTGCAAAGTCCAAAGGTTCAATGCTCTTGATATGATTTCCGTTGAGAGACAACATTTGTAATCCAGCTGGAAAATGTCTTGGAATAGTGGAAATTAGATTGCCATCAAGCAATAATTTTTGGAGCTTACTCAAACCAGAGAAGGCACATGTGTCCGTCAACTTCTGGATCTGATTGTTTCTGAGGTCTATAACTGTTATGTTTGTCAAGTTCCAGAATGAGTCCTTTGATACATTTTTTATTCGATTGTCATGCAGGTCAAGCTGAGTGATATTCCAGAGACAGATTTTAGGAATAGTGGAGAGCTTTCTGCTTGAGCAATCAAAATGAACCGAGTTAGTAGATTGTGTAATATCACATGGTAGACTCTTCAAAAAACAAGCATGTGAAGAATAAAAAAAGAATACAAATACTGCAATCGATATCATCTTCTTGGAGTTGAAATCACTGCAGCCTGTGATTAGTGGGACAGTAAGATAAAACTAAGATTTAGGAACTGTAACATTTTATTGAATTTAATCTTAATAAAACACATCTATTATTAACATTATTAGCTTTGAGTGTTACTGAAATTACTGACCAAAACATAGATTTTTGTTTTGATCAATTGGCAGTTTCTTACTGTATTTATTATTAAATGAAGTAAAGGCTTACCAAAGAAGTGCTCTCATAACGCTGAGATGAAATGATGATATGTAAGACACATTAATAATACAAACTCGAACTTCCCTTTTGAGTTCAATTCCTCTTTCCTGTGTCATATTTATGACAGAGTGGCCAAACATAAGCCTCTTCTCAGTAAAAGACCCATGAGAAATCTTCAAATTTAAATGTTTGGCCTCAAGTTTGGCCTCAAGTCCCAATACACAAAAAATACAATGAAGTATTATGGTGACAACATCATGTTGTGGCGGTGTTATTCAACGACTGGGACAGACTGGTCAGGATTAAGGGAAATCTAAATTGAGCAAAATACAGAGATATTCTTAATGAAAACCTGATCCAGAGCACTTGGGACTGGGTCGAAGGTTCACCTTCTAGCAAGATGATGACCCTAAACACACAGCTAAGGCAACACAGGAGGGGCCTGAGGAAAAACGTCCTTGTGTGGCCCAGTCAGAGGCCTGACCTAAATCAATCAAATATCATGGGAGAGACCTGAAAATGACTGTCCACTGGCTATCCCCATTCAAACTGATAGAACTTGAGAGGATCTGCAGAGAAGAGTGGCAGAAAACCCCCAAATCCAGCTGTGCAGACCTTAGCATCACACCCAAAATAACTAGAAGCTGTAATGATTGACAAAGTTGCTCCAAATAAGTACTGCGTAAAGGGTTTGAATACTTATGCCAGTTAAATATTTTTTTTTTATTTCATTACGTTTGCAGGCAACTCTGTTTTCACTTTGTCATTATGGGATATTGAGCACAAAATGATGGTGAAAACATGTTTGTTATTTCAGCACAAGGCCACACCATAACAACCAGTGAAAGGTTCAGAAAACTTCCCGAATTCATTGTGTATATAATATACAATATATACAGTACAAAATTGTCACTCAACACTATGTTTTTTGAAGCATGAGTAAATATGTTTAGTGTGTCATACTTTGAGGAAGTGAGGAAGGAAGGAAAGAGGAAGTAAACTACTCACTTGACTAAAATAATGCACTAGACATTCCCTTTTCTAATGAGTACTGCTTTGAGCAAGAAAAGAGCATTCCCACTTCCTGTAACACTTGCCCACATTGTGTACCATTGCACCAGTTGATGGAAAAAAGGTTGTTGCTGTTTTCCAAAGGATTTTTGTGCAGTTTGACAGGTATGGGTGGTGCAGATTTGGGCAGTGCATAGTAGGCATGCTCTGCTTTGTGCAGATCCATCCCTAGTGACAGGTAAGACAAACTGTAATGCAGGTACATGCAGGTACAAATGTGCAAAAAGGCATCAGGCATGCTGTATCACCACCTCATGACTTAAGAGTAAGATATACAAAAACAAAAAGTAAGCAAAACAGCAAGAGATCTCTGAGTTTGTCTTGGCTCGATCTTGTATAACCCCAAATAAAAAGACTGGGCCAGTATGGAAACTCCAAATAAAAAAACGCAGTCTTCTTTACACTGACTTTCATTTCATTGTAAACAGTATAATTTGTCTGGTAAATGATTCAATAATGTTTCATTTGTTAATATTCATCCAACTGCTGCATTTTAGGTTTTCAATAGACTCCAAAAAAACTTTGGGACAAGGCAATTTAGGGGAAGTAATGATGTAAAAATGGTGTGCTTTGAGACAGTTGATGTCAACAGGTGATTATAGTCATGATTTGGTACAAAACCAGCATCCGCAAGAGGCTGATTTGTTGACAAGCAAAGGAGAGGATCTCCAGTTTGTCGACAATTGCATGAGAAATTATTGAAATGTTTAAAAACAATATGCCTCAAGGAAAGATTGGAAGAGATTTACATATTCCTCCCTCTACTGTACATTATATTAAGTGATTCATGCAGTCTGGAGGAATTTAAGTTCAAAAAGGACAAGGGTGCAAGCCTAAACTGAAGACCTGTGATCTCCAATCACTCGGACGGCCACACACGCAAGGGATTACTTTACTAAACCTTTATTTGAGCACATAATATCAAAAATACCACTTAATACTTCACTGTGCAAACAAATCACACATTGGAAATGTGTACTGTGATCAGGTGAATCAGTATTCCAGATCTTTTTGGAAGAATTGAAAGCTGTGTGCTTCTAACCAAAGCTGTAAAGACACATCCAAAGTGTTATCAGCAACAAGTCCAAAAACCATGATCTGTCATAGTATAGGGTTGTGTCAGTGCTCTTGGCAAAGGTCATTTACACTTCTGCAGCATTAATGCAGAAAAGTACACAAATATTTTAGAGCAACATATGCTGCCTTCAAGTTTTCAACAAAACAATACAAAACCTCATGCTACCCACATTACAAAGGCATAGTTGCAGAATAAATTGGTAATAGGACTGGATTGGGCTGCTGGCAGTCTGTGTGAATGTGTGAAGAAGTTTGATACAAAAATGCAACACCAACAACCCTGTACATTTGGATATTTTAAGATGTGTTTGGAGGAAGAATGGGACAAAATGGCACCTGAAACATTAAATCACTTGATATTCTTGAATCCAAAATATAATTTAGATGTAGAGAGAATGACTCTGTGTTCGCCTCCCGCTACTTCCAATCGTAACACTCTTAGTTAGGTGTGTCAGTTAATTACTAAATGTCATAAAACATACAGCGGATATGGAAAGTATTCAGAACCCTTTACATTTTTAACTCTTTGTTTCATTGCAGCGATTAGCTAAAGTAAAAAAAGTTCATTTTATTGCTCATTTATGTACACTCAGCATCCCATCTTGACAAATTTATTAAAAATGAAAAACAGATATTTCACATGGTCATAAGTATTCAGACCCTTTGCTCAGTATAGGGCAGGTGATGAGCAGTACCTGGTTTTCTCCACACATACCACTTAGAATTAATTCCAAGAAGTTCAATCTTCGTCTCATCAGACCAGAGAACCTTATTTCTCATAATCTAGGAGTCTTTCATGTGTTTTTTGGCAAACTCTTTTATATGTCTTGTACTGAGGAGAGGCTTCCGTTGGGCCACTCTGCCATAAAGCCCCGACTGGTGGAGAGCTGAAGTGATAGTGGAACTTTCTCCAATCTCACTACTGCATCTCTGGATCTCAACC
>JAUZST010004114.1:2500-16568 GCA_034779995.1 Parotocinclus haroldoi
TGGTTAAAACCTCGGCTTGCAGAAAACCTTGTGTCAGGCACAGAGCGAAACAGGCACACGCAATATTTGCATGAGCATGCCGAGTGCTACACAGTTTCCTTTCACTACCAGGAAGTGCTGCTTCTCTGAACATATTTGGTGGTTTGACAACTCGCAGCGAGAGTCCGTGCGAAAACGATGAGTGTCTTGGGGCGCGTTCACACTGCTTCAGAAACCACGTGTTCGCTGTCAGAATAAAGCGTGTGCAGATGAAGTAAACAGATGGCATTCAGCTTTTTGTCTCCATGATGCACACTGTGACATTTATGCATTATGATTTATTGTCATACCCTTTTATTATTAACCTTTATTAACTTAAAGGTCCTTAAAGGACCATCCCTAGTTGGTCCTGCTCCTTTGTTTTGTTTTTGTAGCTGATCGTAGACGAGTAGACCAGTCCGTTTCTCGTGATTATGGTCGATTGTGGCATGCTGGTAACTAATTCCAGCCGTACGACCCAGTGTGATTGCCTCTGGAAAGTGACCGAGTTTAATTGAATGAGAAAGACAAATGAGACTCTGCACTCGGATTTGCCACGAGTGCTGGAGTACGACTACATTCTTGTCAAGCCAGCCGAATAATTGACCTCTCACTTTAATTCTCTGCTTTGTTTTGTTTCCAGGACAACAGAAGCACCTCTGAAGAAAAGCCTGTCCAGCGCTCCAAGGTCTGTTCAAAGCGTTTTCCTTTCCATCATTCCACCGCTCTATGGTTGGCTCCAAAAGTATTGGCCCCCTTGGTAGCGGCTGGTGGGGAAAAATGGTTTTGTGGTAATGAGTTTATTTTAAATACACTGTTTGTAGTCTCCCATTAAGCTTCAGTAGAACTCTTCAGTCCAAAACCTCTCCAGTCCAAAACCTCTCCAGATCCACCAGAAGTCCCCGTTTGTGGACATCAGTTCACATAACAGGATTTCACAGGTTTATTAAGGTTTAAACAATCGTACCACAACGCTGCTGTAGCTTCTTATCATAAGTAGTGTTTGGATTGGATTGTAACTTTTGTTTTTGGGGGTGGGGGGGGGGGGTGATATTACACACACCTGGACAATAACAGTATCCATGCAGGATGTGGGGTGGTGTATTCTCAACTGATCTAGTTTTGTGGAACTGACTGACAATGGTCAAATGTATGGTCAATGGCTAAAAGTATACAATGCTGTGCAAAAGTCTTAGGCCACCATTTATTTAGATGTACCATATTTTTTTACCAGTAATATAATGACCAAATATAATTCTTTTTTTCATCAGGATGCAATCAGAAAATGGATTATTAGAAAACTGAAAAAAACAGCATTTATACTCTAAATTGATTAAATCTATAGGCCCGGCTGTGGTCAAATGTGCCACAGGACATCAGCCTGTCTCCAGGCTAGCAGCAACCTAACAGGGTAATTGGAACCTCCTTTCAATTGTACAGTTTTCCCCAATAAACCAATCCTTTAGCTCCAATATTGTAATCAATTATATCATCATTACAGTCCTACAAACAATCATTCAATCCCCACAACTCAAATTTAGGGGTTTTTTTTTGTTAACGACTATATCTTGTTTGGAAGCTTTTTCGATGATTCGAAACCAAGGGATACCAGGTTCATTTTGGACCTGACTGGGCCTTTGTCTCTTAACTCACCCCGTTGTTCCACCAGTTCGTCGTCATGCCCTACGCGAGTAACATACCTCTGTGATGCGTGCGTTTCAGTCTTTGAGCTTTAAGACTCAGAGGGAGACCTGCGCGTCCTGTGAGAAGACCGTGTACCCGATGGAGAGACTGACCGCCAACAACCTGATCTTCCACGCGACCTGCTTCTGCTGCAAACACTGCAACACCAAGCTCAGGTTAGACACGCTGTCTTCTTACTTAAAAAAAAACTGCATGGACTGTGATGTATCGGTGGAGATTGGAAGGATTCCAGTCTCGGTACGATTTGATCACGATACATTGCGATATGATGCGTTTACGATATTTAAGAAATGCAACATGAGGGAGTGTGTTACCATGATTAAATCATGGCTGCGATTTGGTCGCCGTAGCTAAATCCAGCTGTGATGTTATTCGTGATAACACACAACCTCAAGCGTTCTGTTGCTTTTTATACAACAGGTTCTTTCACAATGGAAACAGAATAAGTCAAATAAGGCCTAAATTTCATACTGAATACGCTTTCATTCTAACAATACCTTCAGACAAAAAGTAGGTCCACAAAAACATAACGGTACAAATCCCTGCCCTGGATTAACACTGGAAGAGTCGGGCCAGTTTAACCTAATATACCCAGAAATGTAAAGCGCTGGTCTTTTGACCGTTGTGAATCCTACTTACATGGCTATGCTGGATTTACCTACAGAAAACTACTTAAAACGCCTTAAAAGACCACTGAGTGTTCAGAATATTCAGCCAAGAAACTGCTGTTACTTACATAAAATGGTCGCTAGATGGCGCTATGTACCCTTAGGCAATACATCGATAATGGTCATTGGTTATGGAACTTTCATCATTCAGCATAATGTTCTTATTTATTAATTTATTTATAGCAAAAAATGTTTCCGAAGGCATACATTAGGAAGACCTTTTAAATCATAGAGTATCTTGAGTGGCGTTGAAGAAGCACGCAACAAAAAGTGTTAACACTACCCAGTAAAGTTAGAGCTTACAAAGTGAAAATACACAATGTAAAAAAAAGGAAAGTGGCTAAAAGTAAAAATGAACTTAATTACGAGTCGAGCTAAGTGCGATAATGTAGTTCTTTATTAGGGTTTTTGTGTTATTGTATGTGTGCATAAAGCTTGTGGTTGCTTTTTAACACATTAAAACCTGCTCCAATCAGATTGTGAGGGTGGAAATAACCGGTATATACATTGTGCTATTCCACATACTTCACTGGAAGTATAAAAACAGCTCGAATACAACCGGAGGTTGGAGGTTCTGATAATTTGGTGGAATATTTGAACTGAAACGCTGTACTGAAACGTCTATGGGCCGAACTTAGTTTGCAATCTGTTTAATGTGGGTTTATTTTTTCCCTTAGAAAAACAATCGATATTTTGAACTGAAAATCGATGTGTATATATTGTTGTAAGCACAGTCCTGGTTTATTTGTTTGTGTTGTGTGTGTGTGTGTATGTGTGTGTGTGTGTGTGTGTGTGTGTGTGTGTGTGTGTGTGTGTGTGTACACGCGCAGCCTGGGCAGCTATGCGGCGCTACAGGGTGAATTCTACTGCAAGCCGCACTTCCAGCAGCTCTTTAAGAGCAAGGGGAACTATGACGAGGGCTTCGGGCGCAAGCAGCACAAGGAGCTCTGGGCCTCCAAAGACGCCGAGAGCATCGCCAAAACACCGTGACCACGCCCCCTCCGGTTTCTCCACCCTCTTTTGTTGATCTTGGCGTATTTTTGTTCCATACCATCTAAATCTGTAGAGTCTGTACTCGCCATGCACACACACACACACACACACACACACACACACACACACACAAACACACCTCATACGTGCATGTCATGTCACAAACGCACCGGGACAGGCCTTTAGCTGGTTTTAACTTTCTTTTACTTGAATTTTTGTTTTATTTTTAATTTTTCATCATCACACGTCATTTTATGCCTTTTTTTCCCCCTCCGTGTGGTTTTCATCCATGCTAGCTTGTCATTTTTTTAAAAATCCTTCTGTTATATTTGTAGTTCTTGTTTAGTTCACCTGTGGTAAGGTACTCATGCTGGATAAAGAGGTCCTTAAACGAATTCACTTGCTTGACTCCAAGTTCAGGTCGTACACTCAGGTAGAAATTCAGGGGGAGTTTTCGTCTTCACAAGCGTCACTGAGTGTGTTTACATGCACTTCATAATCAGATTTCTGCAGCTACTGGGTTATTAAAGTGGGCATCTAACCGGTGCGCTCTGATCTGGAAATCAGATTAAGAAATCCGATAAGGGGAGCTGAATTTCCCCCAGTAATCAGACTTCTTATTGCATGTATACATGTATACCAGTAACCTGATTTCAGTTGCTTTCTCAGTCTGCGCATGCAGGCAAACCTGAACAACGCGGTTGCCAAGTTTGCATATTCTTAAAAAACTGGGAAAAGAATTGGATTATTTAATATTAAATATCATGTCACATACGTCTGTGAGATTATTGGCTGATTGTAGAAATCGGATTACTGCCATGTAACCCCGGAGGTTTCCCATTGTCTGATTACTCAAGCGCATATTAATTTCTTGATCTGATTACTGATGATATGTGATTTCCTGCAGTTATCTGATTATTAATCCATGTAAACGCACTCAGCATATCCAGTGTTTCTGAACTGTAAGTTTGGATTTCCTTAAATACAGTTGATCTAGAAAGGGATTGGATCTGTGGGTAGGGCTTTGAAACACCAATCAGAATGCTGCAAGTTCAGATCCCTGCTGCCATGGACCTGCTCAGCTCAACTGTAGGTCATGCCTGAGAAGTGCTGTAATGCAGGTTGTGTAAGCAAAATTCAATTTCTGTCTAACTATCCTTACCAAAGTTGGAAAGAGCCAAACTCGATCCAAATTTGTCGATTTCTTGAAGACTTTTTTTAGGGGCACAGACATGCTTACAGCAACATTTAGCAGTTCTAGCAAACTTCTGGCAGATTTAGCCATGAAGAGAGGCGGTGTCCCATGTTTGAACAGCTCCCAAAATCCCAAAAAACATTTTGATTGAATCAGTCCTTCATTAGTACAAGCTAAAATAATGCGACCATTACTTAATTGCTTACTAATTACTTAAAGGTGCTGTAAGCAAACTTGAGCCACTCCTGATCAGATCCACCCTCCAGACCTTTTTCATGCCTCTCCGCAAAATTTATTCCTTCAGTGACTTTGGTTACATGCATTAATAATGATGCTGTTGCTTAATAACATTGGAGGGTTTTGTTGACTCTTAGCCCGGTCCACTGGTTTTAAAGCACTGCTTGATAACATCACCTGCATTTAGACGTCAAAAGATCCATCCAAATCACAGTTTAATACCTACTGAGGTATAAGATCAGTTTAAGATTAACCTCCATTAGTACAACTGGAAAGAATGCAGCTATTGCCTAAAGGTGCCATAAGCAACGTTAGCATTTTGAAGTTCTTGCCAGACTTTGACCCTGAAAAGCCACCCTCCATCCAAACCTCTTTCCAAAGCCGTGAAGGTGTGAATCAGAATTCTGTTAGCATATGAAGAAATAATACAGCCATTGATTAAAGGTACTGTAAGCAACATTAGCGTTCCCCTCTAAACCCGGTTCGTTTAAAGACTTTGAGTAAGGGACCTCTGTTAGCCGATATCCAGCTTGTCTTAGTTTACGGTACATTTTTGGCTGAACTCGTGCTTTAATGTCCGTTTATTCACTCGAAGTGTGTGGTTTTGTGTCACAGGGTTTTATACCTGAATGTACAGGGTACACAGTACTGTATAGCTCAGCTCCAAACCTTCCACGTTCGTTTATTTTATTCTTGGTTCTATTTTAACATTATAAAACAAGTCTTTAAAGGGATTCGGACAAATTCAGCGACGCACTTGATCTGTTTCCTCTGCTGTATTCGAGCAGCGTGAGCTCACATAGTTAGTCCAATCCTGTAAATGACTTTTTGCTCTGTTATTAACGTCAGACTGAATGCTGTGCAACCTTTTATTCCGTCTCTTCGTTACGACGTCGGATCTTTCCGGCCGTCGGTACCCGACTGTTTCACTCGAATGTACAGACGTCTGTAAGCACGTGACCAAACTTGCTCGGCAGGGCCCCGGGTCTGGCGGCGGCAAGCCGTGCCGCCGACTTTCTCCCTTTTCTACTTCCTGCCGTCATGTGGCTGTCTGCTTCCTGTGAGCTGCTTTGCGGGTTTTGTTTGGGCCTCTGCACGGTTGCTCAGGAATATGCAGGGCCCTGCGAGCTCCGACTGTTCTGTCCTGGTTGTAAGTAAAACTGTAACTTCCTGTCACTGTCATCCTGGCCACGTGTGACCGGCACGCTAGGGAAATGAAGTCCAATTATACCCAGGCTTATTGCCTCGAGTTCAGACAGGCATGCCAGATTGGAGGGATTACAGTCAAGGCTTTAAAGGAATATTTTGGCAAAAATCAAACGCTGTTTTAGGTTTGCACCGACTGCAAGTCGGTCCCATAAATACCGGCACACACTCGCCCCTTGAACCAAGTGTCGGTGCCTTCCCTGGTGTCCAGGCTCTGAGGTTTGATGTAGAGTTGTAGGAATCCAGCAGCAATTCAGAACTATGTGACATGAGGGGGTTGATGCTGGACAGAGGGATCATCCCCTACAATGACCACCCATCCCTGTGGGACCCCCTTCAGAACACAGCGTTAGAGTAACGGCTTGGCTTTCTCAGCTGACACTGTTGTGTGCAAATGTTCGGGCACCCTTTTCCCTATGTTGTTCCCAAACATATAATTGCTAGTTTGTAAGTGACTGGAGGCTGGGAGAGGGCGCCATTGGCAAAGGCCTTCACAGAATTGAACTGTAGATTCCCAGGTTAAGTTTCAGGGATCACAAAGAAAGAATATTGTCTTAAGAATTTTTTTTCACTTCATTCTGAAGACAAAAGCTGTAGAAAAAATGTACGCTTCCCCCAACTTCTTAACAATTGTATTATTTTATCTGAAATCTTTTATTATGAACAATTCTTCTTCTTGAAAAGTTCTTGAAGGCATTCTTTTAAAATGTTTTCTTAACCTTTTGACAGCCACACACTTATTCTTAAAGAGAGCATCACCTTGCCCTGTTCCTCCACAATTATCTTAGATTATTTTCTTGGCTCTTTGTTCCCCCGTCAACCTTTTCTTGTTTGCAAAAAAAAAAATGAAGCTTGGTTTAGAATTATTTCCTTCATTTTTGTCTCTTCTGATCGGATTAAACGAAATAATGGAAATAACGGTAAATACAAATTTGAAATGCATGTTGCACTGTATGTTGTAAGCTGTAAAGTGCATCGCAGCCAAGTAACAAAATGAAGATTTTCTAAAGATTTTAGAACTTAAACATTTTTTTGTTGAGAGTTGCATTTAAGAACATTGTTATAAACCAGTTAGTGCAAGTATTTTCGTGAATCCAGCCCCAGATCCAAATGGGATCATGAGCAGGATAGGTGAGGTTAAGATGGGCGAGAGATTTGGGCTTATTAGGGGACATTTCATTATGGGATATTTCGTGAACAGTATATTTACGGACTACAAGTTGGGTGACTTCAGTTGTTCCAGTCTTCTACGTTGACATTCGTACCTTCATTAGTCTTAAAGCTTCAGTGCAAAACTATAAAAAAGAAGCTCGTTTGGTTCGGTCCGTTTCAGCTGTATGCAAAGGTTTGGGTGCCCCTGGTTAAATGTTTTGCTGTTTGTCCAAATGAAAATGAATTTAATATTTTTCAATTGAACGCATACTTTAGAATTAATTGGGATAAATATAAAATGCCTTGTTGAAATGTTCGGGAAAGTAGGACACCTGTTTGGGTTAAAGTGTGCAAAAATAAAATTCCATGCCAATGGACCAGCCCACCGATGTGGTACCTTCTGCCTGGATCTGCCTTTAAACACGTACCATTAGATTTAATATTCTCCTGTCACTGCAATTGGCTTACTGGTTCCCAGTAAAGGGGACAGGATGCTGATCCAGAAAAGTGCCATTAAAATAGAGGGTGAGGGTTAAACGTTTGTACGTTTGATTTTTGCTAAATCATTCTTTTAAGCTTTACTGTGTACCATCTACCAGTCCCAGAGCAGTTTAATCCAGCACTATGGACTGTCATAACCAAATTAGGCAACACTCCATCCTTTAGTACTTTAGTGTTAGTCTGGTAAACAAAATGCAGAGCCCCATCTGGTGGTGGGGCGGAACATGGCAGTTGAGCCCGCTCAGTGAAGTTCTTCCTCCTGCTTCCTCTTAAAATTCTTACTAAGCCATGGAGGAAACCAACAATGCTCTTACCACTTGAAATAGTTTTTTTTTTCCCCCGTCGCACATGTTTGTGATTACTGTGAAACCTGAAGGCGCTGTGAGTTTTAAAACGTATTATAAAAGCTCTTTGGCATGAGCCAGAACAATATTTTCTTAAGTCTTAGACTGAAATAAAAGCTGTATCCGTTTCAGCTCGGCCGGCTCAGCTGTTTACCCAAAGCTTCTCGACTTTTCCCTTCTTCAGATTTCTATCTGTGTTTCTTTCACATGTAGAGCTCTTTCTATTTTCCCAGGGCCGAGGTACAAAAGCACGCGGTGTCCGTGTCTGCTGTTTGTGCATTACCTCCGTTTTTTAGTGACCATAAGAAGGTACAAAGTGTCGTCTTTTTTTGCCTGGACGTAGTTGTGTACGTGTTACTTTTAGATGTATGCCTTATTTAAAGTGTAGGCCGGAACATTTATTCGAACCGTAGATGATGGTCAGCATGGCTCGTCTGAGCAGTGAGACTTGCGTCTGTATAAAGTGGATTATTCTGTTAAGTGTCTAAACGTCAGATCAATGGAGTGAACATGGTGGCCTTAAAATGGCAGGACTTTTTTATTCTCATCTCTAGTCCCTGTTCTGTTATTCTGGAATAGTATTTTATAACCTCCTTTGACTTTAAGTGGGAGTTAGGACTGGTAAGAACGACGTTTTGGGGACATTTGGGTTTATTTTATATATACCCGTGATACAAGAAAGTATCAAAACTGTTTCTTTTCCTGCCTGAACATGGATGAGCAAGACCAAAATGGCAAGATCGCTAAAAGTCTCGAGGTTTGTTCAACGTTTTGTGCACATTCTAAACAATGTCCTTTTTGTCTGTAGGAAAGCTTGTAGTTATAAGTTAAATCTTATAATGTAACGCTGGAAATGAGGACCGGTCTACGTGAAACAGAATTGATCTAAAGTCCTCGTAAAGAACGACGGGTCTCAGGAGGTTAAAGAAAACCATCAACTGTGATGTCTCGTTTTCTCCCCATAAACTCTTCCTTTCTCCCACTTTTTTATTTGTCATTTTTGTACTTGCTTTTAAAGGAAAAAAAATAAATAAAACTTGCTGGTGTCGATTCATACTTTGTGTTTTTTTTAACCGTTTATGGACGAAATACTAATAAACGTGCACCTCGTGTGACAGTATGGGCTTACGTCACATCGTAAACCTTTAACCTCTGAGTTTTTTGTAATATTTTCATAAACAAATCATCACAAATCGAGTCTATAGGTTTGATGTGAGAATGCTATCTATGTGGAATGAGTTCTTGTGTCTAGTGTCCCTAGAAATGTGCCCTGTAATGAACTGGCACCCTGTCCAGTTTTGTCTCCCAACTTGTGCCCTGTGCTGCCACGTAGGCCCTAACCCCTAAGACCCCGAATTGGATTATGGGTATGGAAAGTGAGGGATTCATCTTCTCTGGCAGATGCTTTTAATCAAATTGTACCTTTATGGGAATGTGTGTAATAAAAGAATGTTGTACCGTTTCTATTAATTTATTTTAAAAAATATAGAAAAAGAAACAGATCTATCAGTTGCATCCAGACAATATCCGGTTCCACAGCCACAATTGGATAAGATTTCAAATACTGCAAACGTAATATTCATGGGAGGGCTACTGGCATTATCGCCACTGCCCTGTTTTGTCGCTTTAAGTATTCAGACAAAAAGTAATGGAATAAAAGCATAACGTCATTTCATTACTCTCAAAGTGAGGGCGCGTCACACAGGGGTGCTATTGCGGGGGAGGTCAAAGATTTGTCACTGAATTTTGTTGCAGTTGTGTAAGAAATGTAATGTTTACAATAAATCCCAATTGAGTTTGGAAGCAAATGACAAGTACGTGTGTGTGTAGTAGTGGGAGGCTCGAAAACATTTTATACACTAAATGGGGGGCACTGAGGCAAAAACAATGAACTGTAAAATATCTGCCTTGGTGCACTTATTATACCTGAACACTGTGTGGCGCCATTTCCTTATTCACAACAAAAGGTTGACTCCATTCCAATGTCTTTGTGACTCCTATCATTGCACATAAACGATATAACATGCATGCTCCTGTAGCTCAGAGATAAGACTCAGCAGGCCCTGCGGTTAAGGTCCTGGGGTGTCCCAAACAAAAAGCATGTTTGCTTGGAGCTAATTTGGAAAGCAATTTAAACTGCAGCAGGACAGTGATCCAAAAACAACTACATAAAGACCAAAGAGAATCAAGGAGTGCTGAATGTCAAGGAGTTTTCTCCATAGTCACCTGACCTAAACCACATCAAGCATTTGTGGGGGCAAATGAAAACAAAGAAAGTCAAGTATTCAGTAACATTTTTCCTTACACGTTCTACCAATTAGGAAACCATTGGATGCATGGATGAACCGTACAGTCGGTCACTCTCGAACACTTGATGGATCATCGATCTGCACACATTTCTGTCTTTCATCAATGTGATCCAGGAAGTATTTCGGCAGGATAGAGGAGTAGTTTGCCAGTGCTTTCTCCACCCCTGCCCATTTATCCAGGCTTGGGACCGGCGTGCAGCTGTTTCCAGTTACACGGCTGGGGTGTTTGCATACACAAGTTAATGACCATTTTTAGAGACACCAATTAACCTAACACGCATGCCTTTGCACTGTGGGAGGAAACCCGACGCTTTTGGAGTCTTAACCCTCCCATGCTTTGTTCCTCACAATGTTTAGGGAGTTTTTCCTTTTCACTGTTGCCTTAGGCTTGGTTTGGGATTGGCCTTATAAGACAATATAATATTGTAAAGCTGCTTTGAGCAACAATGGATGGATTAATCGTAGTAAACCCGAGACACGGGAGGACCCAAGCCGCTCCACCCTGGGACTGAACCCAGGACCTCCTTTTTGTGAGGCAGTGCTGCTAGCCACCGTGCTGAATGCTTTGAGACAATGCTCCATTGTAAAACGCGCCATATAAATACAACTGACTTGACTTGACTTAAAGTTAGCAAGACTGGTTCTCAGTTCATTCAAAATTCAATATTTCACCAAAATATTGCTAAACTGGTACTCTAGGGTCTTATTTTGGGAACGCTTATCCATTTTACCTTGTGGTTCGAGTATGAAGCCGAAGAAAAAAAAAGGTCAACAACAATCCCAGCCCATCTCAACTCCTACCTGAGCACACTAAACAAACCTCACTCTATAGATCATTTTACACAACTGAAGCACTTGAAGCACAATTTCCTGACAACAAGGACAGGGTAAGAGGAGGGACCTTGCACAGTCATGAGTCACATTTAGTTCACTATATTTTGAAACAACAAGCGACTTAGATAGGATTATTAACCAAAATGGTTTGGGGTTTAGGGCCAGCCTCCTGCAAGCTGCCACTGTTGGGTCCTTGAGCAAGACCCTTAACCCACAATTGCTTGCTGAAAGACATCAGTTTTAAGATATAATTAATAAAAAACAGATGTTGAAATGATTCCAAATGGCCAGCATTGTAAAGGATATACATTTAGAGAGTTTAGGGTGTAGTTATGTTTCAGTGTCAACGATTGAGAACAGACTACAGCTGCAGACTTTTCTTAACATCTACAACCCACAATTGCTTGGATTGTAAGACTGTATGAATTGTAAGTCACTCTGGACAAGGGTGTCTGCTAAATGCAGTAAATGTAAATATCTCATAAACTGGAGCCCTTTACTAAGGACTAAAACACACACCAAAATGTCCATCTTTCAGTTACACAAATAACGTGAATCCAGTGTTTACAAATCACACCAAACATGGACAAAAACTGCTGCTAAACATATTGTTTACACTGTTTACATTGAACAATGGACATATCTACACCTTACTGCTCACACTACCAGTGGGTTATCTGCACTGTTGCCTTGTAGTTATTGTTTATTGTTATGTATAGTGTTTAGGGTAAGGGTATATTATACACCACTGTATATGGGATTGGCCTTTTAAGATAATATAATATTGTAAAGATGCTTTCAGACAATTCACAATTGTAAAAAGTGCTATAGAAATAAATTTTGAATATGGTTGAAATTACAATAAACCTACTTGACCTGAACTTGAACAGCAGGTCATATTTTTTTTATGGTAGATTGTATGTAAGCCAGTGTCTGATGCCATGATGAACTTTATAGTGGTGCAACAGTAGGGCAAAATTTGGTTGACAGAACACTTTTTTTGTTGTCATAACTGAGCCACCATTGCCCATAATGTGCCACATTTGCTTCTGAACTGTATGCTGTCTGGGTTAGGAAAGATGATCTCCTACTTGTCAAACCTGGAGTGTAAATTGGTGTGGGAAAGTACAGTGTTTGCAATGGATGAAGATCAAAATGCAGTTCTGGGTAAATAATGGAAAAGTCCATGTCTATCCAGATGGATCATTGGAACGTTGTATCAGACATGAGCAAGACAGGGCTTTGCAGTTTGTCAGCTCGTAGTGTTTAGCTATAGAGGAGGTCTTTATAAGGAGGAGGTTCTATAGGTCTGTGTATGTTCTCCATGTCTCGAACCCCGTGTACTACTTTCACTTCTGCATTATTTGACGTCCGAAATTGCTGAACGATTAACCGAATTACTTCGCGTCTATGCGCGTGCCAGGACATTTCAAGATTGAGGACGTCGCACTTTTTCCACCGCAGGATTCAGAACTTATTTCGGGTTTGAAGGAAACGAAGACGGGTTCCGGTGACGAACAGCCGCTTTCTTCTCCGAGTACTGGACTTCGGTGGTTTGCCACCATCTTACCAACACATATCTCTATTTTCGGGATTTGAGAAAGTGGATTTTAGTGTCCATGCTGAGGTTTTGCAGCGTCGAGAAGCTGCTAACGGAAAGAGCTGTGTGCGACAGTTAGCTTGAATTTAAAATGTAGGTTTGAAAAACTGCTAATATAGCAGTGCCAACGGGTTTCACGGACCAACGGAACAAGCGTTTGTTCAGCATTTACAGTCATTTGATTTGCAGTTTGTTTAAACTAAACACGGTACTTTGAAACGTGACACCTTGTTTTTTTTTCCACATTCGGGGTTGATTTAAGTTTTAAACTCCTGAAGTGATCCGTTATTCGTTCCGTTGTGTTTTTTGGGATGCAAAGTCAATCTAACACACCTGTTTAAAAGTACGCAGACAGTGGAGAAAAGGAATCTGCAAAGTTAGCAGGAAAAGGAGCCATCAAAAATCACGGAAATAGCTTCACCCCCCTCCTCTGCGGCTTCAAATGGATTTCATAAAGGCAACCCGCCTGTTGCTGCACCTTTCGGACTAACATTGAGCTCCAGCGGCTGCTGTTAAATGCAGGATTAACGGTAACGCTTTGCGTTCCTTAGTATTATTGCCTGTTGCAAAACTGAAGTTAGGATGAAAAGGCGCCGGAGGATTCCTGCTTTCCCCAAAGCATCGGAGAACGTACAGAACGCTTCACTTGCTGTGGCATCATGATATGACATCTACGATTCTGCTTAAAACTGTAATGGACACCTGGGAGCGCTTTAGCAGTGACAGGTAACGGACAGGTTGCCTTTAACGGGCCGTGTCACTGCACTTAAACCACCATCCACACTGCTTCTGCTCGCGCTATAAAACTACACACTTTGTTCTCAAGTTTGAGGCTGAACACTTTGCGCATGCGCGAAGAGAAGTCACGTGTCGTGCACCGGCCAGTTCAGATGAGCAAAGGTAACTGAAACTGTTACTGAGTCGCAGTTTTACGACACAAATATCACACGTACAGTGGTTCACTGATCAGCATTACTGGGTTAAGCATGTATTAATGAGATGTAGTCGATCTAGAACACATTTATTATCTATAAAGGTTCCAGATCCACTACAGTTAATGTACATGTTCTGGATTATCTCTAGAGGTTCTACAACACAGTGCTTATCTATGGAGGTTCCATATCCACTACAGTTAATGTACATGTTCTGGATTATCTTTAGAACACAGTTTCTAGAACACACCGATTATCTATAGATGTTTCAGAAGTTTTAGAAATACTACAGTTAATATGCATGTTGTGGATTAAATCAAGGTTCTAGAAAACACTCTTTAGCTGTGGACGTTCCAGATATATGCATTTTATATC